>VYZW01027368.1:0-23218 GCA_013401315.1 Balaeniceps rex
GGATCTGTTGAATAAGAACTTTCCCACCAACAGTCAGAGTTTTTAAAGGTATTTAGGTGCTGACCTAATCCTGATTACAGTAAGAGTTAAATGTTTAAATAACACATCTGACACACGTTGATGTCTTTGCTGTCTTGTGTGCTACTATTATCTGCATAGGCACCCAAATTGTAGGAAGTGCTGTGCAAATAAAGATACACTGAAAGAGAATATCCTCATTCATTATAAAAATGACCTTTGGAAAATACATGATGTATTAAAAATATTGCTGTCAAGGTAATCTGACCTACTACACCCATGCTAGACACCAATTGAAACAGAAATCCTGGTTAAATTGCATTTTAATACCAATGTCATTTTATTCCTCCTTCTCCTGTGTATTTATCAAGCAGTGATGTACAACTGACAGTACTACTCAATGGCAGATAATTTTGTTGTTAAGCATCCGTGTCCTGGCTAGAATTCTACATTTTCCATCAATCTTTGTTGTCAGGTTATTATAGATTATCCATGGTTGTTACAGTGTTTCTGTTACTTAATGGCATGTGGTAGATATGACACAATATCTGATACAACGGTAGAGACATGCATTTGTGTTGTGCATTAAACATCACTACTGTCTGACAGTTTAGCTCTCTCAGCATCTGGCATGCAAATGTTACTGGGCAATGTCTTAAATTAATGTGAAGCTATCCTAAGTAGGTGTTCATTTGAATGTCATTGCCTTAATTGGTCTGCATAGACTTATGGCAAAATTATTAAGGTTGTTGTAAAGTTGCGGAGGAGCAGTAGGTTGAAGACACTGCTTGTAACCTGTGACTGTAAACGTATTCCTAAGCAATTACAAAAGGTATGTAGTTCTGGGAGCTTAGGTAGAAGTATACTGTGATCCCTGAAAGTACCTGAATTGTTGTAATGCCAAATGACCCATAATTTGACAGTTAGTTGTTGGGAGGAGAACAGTGGGGAAATCTTCTTTTTTTTTATTCGATGAAGATTAAGCTGAATTCTTCAATAAAATGCATTCTCCCCATTCTCTGTGGTAGTACTTGCAAGTTAAAAGGACATCTTTGATCCCAAACCACAGTTGTTCTTCTAGTAGCACTACCCTGATGTTTTCTTAAGGATTTTTCTGAGTTCCTAGAAAACATGAAGTGTTCACTTCAGCTAGTAAACAGGCTTTCGTTGTTATTTTGAGAATATGAACAGTGATAACGGTTTAATTAGAATACAAAATATGAAGAAGGGAACTGAAATGCTACTTCAAATTATTCTTAACTCTGAATATTCTGTCACTTTTACAGTGTGCAGTGTACAAGCATGTAGAAGCAGCATTTTGTCTGATGCAAATTCTTTGCAAATTGTTCTTTGAAGGCATGTGAGTGATGGCAATCAACTCTAAACTGATCATCTGCCCTATATGGCTTTCACATATGAAAAATGCATAGTTGGTCCCATCCTTAATGGATGCTGTTCTTTTTTTTGCATGTTCTACCCATGGACCACTGTGTCAAGTTAATACAAATTCCGTTTCAGGGCATGTTCCATCTATATGATACAGTCTCTTAAAACTTCAGATTTAAGCTTATACATAAGGCAGGGATTAAACAGACTGTTTTTGCAGCCAAAGTTTGTGATTGACCAGAGTAGAGCAGCTGTAGCTCTGGGCAAAGGAATGTACTTCACAGATAGGGAAGTGAGTCCAAGACACAGATCTGTAAAAATACAACCATTGGGGTTCCCTGTTGACTTAGCTAAAAGCATTGAGCTATTTAATTGTTTACCAAACTTGGGCCTAAAGCCTCAATATTTGACATACACCTGAATTCTGGGATGGTAGATACAGGTATTCATCTTATATTTCTTGATTGCTTATGGCAGAGAATTTCAGAATGACACTTTTCTGTCTTTTTTTAAATTTAAATGTATTTGATTTAAAATATTAGGCTTAAATATCTAAAATATTCAGCTGACATCTTATTTTGTCATCACTGCATATAATACAGCCTGTAACTGTGAGCTTTTCAGCCTATGTATTCTTTAGCTGGTAGTCCTTAGTGGCTATAAAGGAGTTGTAATCATGTAAAAAATGCAATTAAGGAATTTTTTTAGAAAAATACATGTACTTTTTTTTAGATCCCCCATAATGGCTCCAATGTGTAAACATGTAATTATGGAGTTTTCTTAAATGCTTACTATTTACTCAATAGGCCATGAGGGCTACAGAAGGAGCTCTTTATTGCTTTGCAGATCATTGAACTTATAGACTGCATAATAGCTCCTTTGAAGCCAACATGCGCTATTTTAATGTGGGTGCTGTGTGGAGTCCACATGCCCACATCCCATTTTAAAGAGAGAATAGTAAAATGATCTTCTCCTAATAGAAAAAGCAGTTGCTGCACACTATGGGAGGCTTCAAATGTTGTTTTGAAGAACAGAAACCCTTACTGATTTAGGGAGCTAGGGTTTAGGTTTTTGTTAGGTATTTTGTGATTTTTATTTTTAGACTGTATGACCCAGATTGACATTTTTGCAGCTAAATAGTGACTAACTGAATACAGAGCTTCATAAAAGAAAATGTTGACATGATTTAGCATTTGGGACACGAACAAACCAATTTTAATCTTTAGGAATCTGATTCTGTTAGGCTTTCAAGTGCTGGTATGGGAAAGTTGCCAAGCTGGGGATCAGGAAGGGCAGAAATGGTATTGAGAAGATATCTCTTCTGCCTGTTGTTACTGGTAGTAGTCAGCAGTGTTTTCCTTCTGTTCAACTTCCCAATTTCAGTCCTGGAGCTGGTCACTGAGGTGTCTGGCATGCAGACCACTGAGCCTTTGGGGCCATGCCCATAATAAGCCTAAATAAGTCTCTTTCCAGGCCAGAGGTGAACAGGGAGAAGGCAGGAGCAATTTTCTGCATTAATGGGGGAAAGAAATGCTGTGGACATACACAGAAGAAGCAGGGCATCAGGGAGAGGGACCGTGTTTGAAGCACTTGCCAAACTGGAGGGTGAATCTAGCTGGCAGTCTGTGGCAGGGAAGAAAAGTATCCCGCAGGTGGTATGGAGACAAGGGTGGAAGGAATGAAACGCCTTGTTAGTTCCTCAGAAAACATAGTATGGCTGATTCCAGAGCTGGCAGCAAATATAAGTTAGTTTAAAGAAGTTTTTTCTGCAGTAAAAAGGGGAGAAAATGAAGAATGTGAAGACCTCAGTAGTGTTCCTGAGCAATGTGGGAACAGAAGATCAAAGTTTCCATTTTCATAATTTCATTTAACTTCTCTGATGTGTAATTAGCTACATCCAGATGCCCAAGAAATTATGTCTGAAGAGTAAAAGTGATATGAATTCTGAGTCTGACAAGACTAATGAGCTAAAAAGCAGCGCGTATTCTGATGACTGAGAAGAGGGTATGTTCTTCTTTCATAAGAGCTTGTGTCTACCATGTGCCTCAAAGCAAAATCAAACTCCATCTCAAAACAAATATTTTTGCAAGGGAAAAGAGATGGGTCATTTCAATAAGTGTATTGTAAATAACTTAGTTTCATGTGCATTTTTAAGTAAAAAAGGTGCTGACAAATGAAGAACAAATGAGTTTGGAGAGTAACTGTGACTAAATATGAATGCTAGCATTCAAGTTAGAGAATTTAATTAAGATAAAAGTTCTTAAACTGCAGCAATCTTTTAAGATATTTGAGATGAGTGTATTGTGAATGAAGAGTTTGCTGTAATGTCAACATACATGTCAAAGTTAGATACAGCACCAGGAATTAGGAATAACAACACTGTCAGATGTTATGTATGTCTTTCATTTTGTTTTTATGATGTAGTGTAATGATGTTTTGTTAGCTGACTCATTTGTTGATGTTCTACTGTATACAAAAGGGCCATTAGATGCACCAACATAAAAACATTTCCTATCAGTCATTCACAGAAGAGTTTATTAAAAGGCAACATTGTGAATATTTGATTGGTTCCTAATCCAGTTTGTAGTTTGTTACTAGTGGCACTAATTGGCATTGACTGGGTAGAGATGAGTAATGTTCTTTCTCTTCTCAGCCCTTGAACTGGCTTTTCCAGAACCATCAAATCAACATACAGGTTGCACTGCTTTTACCTTTTATTGAAGCTGTTGCACTGATAAGAGAGGCCTTGCAGTCTAGAGCTTTTCAGAATTGCACTCTTTTAAAATACATAACACAATCATATATGCAAGTAAAATACAAAGAAAAAAGAAGGCAACTCCTCCTATACTCATCTTGTTTTTTTCCCTCAAATGAACTGAAAATTGCTAGGATAGAAAGTGAAAGAGGTAAAAACAATGACATTTTAGTCATCAGACTTCTAAGTCTGTATCTCATAGGGACAGGTGAGCAGACAATTTCATGTCCTTCAAGATGATGTCCATGTTCTGAAGAGCCCCGTTACAAAGATTTTGTGGAGAGAGGATCAAGAAAAACCAAAATTCCCCTTTCCTAGGAAGTGCATGTGAAATGGGGCTACGTATTTAAAGGTGACCCATCAAAATAAAACCACTTACAGCTGCAATGGAGGAGGAAAAAGTGAGTTGTTCTCTGGAGGTGTCTGTCCAGTCCAGACATCTGTCTTAGGTTGAGATGAATTGTCCACAGGATAAACCTATTTGTTTCCGCTCACCACAGGCAGCATAGAGTTTCTAGTTTAGATATAACCAAATTATTTACAAAGGTTTGAAGTCAGATGATACACATTTCACCATGACTGAGTTACCTATGAAAGCCCTTGTGCATCAGTTTCAGTGCGTTGTTTATTGAATGTATTGCTCAGAAATCTCCATAATCTTGTGTGCAGTAACTTTTAGAAATAAATACTGTTGCCGTTTGTAAGGCAAACAAAGAAAATCATTGTGCATTCAGTGTAAAGCCTACCGTGTCGATGTAAGCAACATTTCAAAATGCCTCTCAGTAGAACACGCATCAGTAGAAAGTGTATGGAAAGCCTTTCATCCTAGCAGCTAACATTTTGCTAATCTGTTGGTTATTCCCACACTGATTCTTCCTTCAACTACATGGATAAAATCATACTCTGTTCCCCATCTCCCAACTCTGTTAATCCCCTTTTGTTTTGTAAGCAGTTCCAATAAAAGAGATAGAGTTGTATTTCCAGTATCATTTAAATCAATCAGTGTTTAGAACTGCTGTTTGGGGATTCCCTGTTAAAAAATACAACAAAAAATAACATTTACAGGAAGATCACATTCAAAGTCCTCAGACTGTGCCTAATTTCAAAATACTCTTGTTTGTAGCATATATAAACACCAAAACCATCTCTGAATTCTTCAGCTGTGAAGTTTTGTGTCATTTTACTAAGGAGTATTTTTTTGCAGAGGGAAAAAACTTCTCTTAGACATAAAATCTTTAATATCTGTACCTCCAGATGTAGACAGATGAAATATCCTTTGCAGTACACTTCATAATAAAATAGTGTCATGGGGAAGGAATAGCTGCTAGGAAACGTGGGTGGCCTGGAAAGCGCCAGGACATTGGACAGCACCCGAGGGGAGAGCTGGGGCTGGACCTCTCCTCGGGAGGGGTGGTCATCCCAGGCCACAGGGGACCACAGGAAAACGCTGAAGGTGTGTAGGTAGAGCTGCACATGTTGAGAGCAATTCAGTCAGACAGACTGACGTGGTGGGGAGAAAGGCTGTCGTTAAGCATGCCAAATGGTCAGTGTTGTGTAAGCTGGGCGCATGTATTGAGATTCCTTCCTGTTCGTACTCCCTCCTGCCTCTACCCTGTTTTCCTTCACTCCTTCCCCTCCTACTGGAGAAGAGTGGAGGATGGGTTGGAGGAAGTAGTTGGGGAGGGTCAGTCAGTTCACAGAGAGTTGAGATTCAGCATCTCAATGCAGTCACTACATTTTATTCAGCTGAAATCTGGAGAGCTTTTCTTCCCTGGGCTATGCACAAAGGTTCACCGTGGTGATTCTGTTTCCATTTCTGCCTTATGCCCGAACTTGTGGACTTCCTTATATAAAGTTGTTTGTGTTTACTCTTATTTTACTTTAAGCACTACTGTGCACTATTATTTCTCTGATTCTTCCTTGCCTTTCCAGGCCTACTGATTTTGAAAATGGCAGCACACTACTGAGCTCCAGCTATATATCAGATATTTTTCTCTGTGTTCATGACTTACCAGCCTGTGACTTGTCCAGGGTTGCCAAGAAGCTAATTATATCAAGTCATCATTTCCTTCTGGGGTATAATTCTCATCAGTGCATACTGGCATTGTTATGAACTTACTGAAAACCCAAGACAAAGAAATCTGAACCCGTTCACGGAATAGTGGGATTAAACCCAGTCCCCAGTGAATAACAAAAAATTGTAATGAGCCTCTTCAGGTACTTTAAGAATCTTGAGGGGAAGGACATAAAGTATGTGTTGGTTAAAAAAGAGAAAGAATTGGGCTTCCACTCACATTTGGAAGGCATTTTGGAACTGCCATTAATGGTATTAATGGGTCTCACGATCAGCTGCAAAACTAACAATGCAGTTTGCTGCATTGGGGAAAAAATACTGATTAAGACATTGTAGAAAGACTTAGTCCCTTGTCTGAGTATTAGGCTAGGAATGAAAAAGAGAGAGATTTGCAAAATTTTTTTTTTTATAAACCAGGCTATCTGAATGAACATCATCCAGACTGGCAGTTATGTGTCTCAGTTTATTTAAAGGTAAATTGTTTGCCAGTGGGTTCTTATGGCACTTTTGTCACTCTGAGTTTAATTTAGTGGTCCAGATCCTCTGGGACATTTTAGCTCTGGTGACAGAAAGGTTTAGGACACAGTATCATCCAAGCCAGTTGTGAATTTCCTGCGATGTGCCCAGCAGCACTGAGTAGGCAGTAAGTTGTAGTTTCAGGTGTACCAGCAATAAATCGGCACAGACATTTTCTGTCACAATGGTTTTTCAGAAAAGATAGTGCTTCATCAGAATTCCAGCTTGGGTGAAATTTGGAAAGTGAACCATATACAAGCACCCACACTCTCTTCCCCAGATACGTCTTCCTGGGATAGCTGGTGTTGAAACACCTCTGTAGGAGATGAAACTCAGGTTAGTGTCTTTGCTATGCTTAATTTAAAACTTGGTCTCCCAGGTCTTATGGAAGTGTTCAGATCTCAAGACTATTTGCTGTTAAGTATTGTTGCCTTAGTTTGTTTTAAGATATTCTTTAGTTCCAGTGCTGAATGTGGAAAGATTTTGAAACCTTGATATTTTTGTGGGAGTAAAACTCTGCTTCTCTCCCCATTCTGTATTTGCCAGCTGGTGTATGGCAGAGTGGTCCCAAAGCTGTACATGCAACTTGCCAGTTGAAGAGCCAGTACAGATTTCAGCAGTCCTTCCCTTCTCCTGTGCCACCTGGAACCTGGGGACAGCACAGGATCTCTGCCAACACTGTTGTTAACGCTCTTGAAGAGGCATACAGTTTGTTAACTGTGTTTTGAGATTGTATGAGACTGAAAGGAGTTGTAAACACTACTGAGGGAAAGAAAACAATTAAAAAAAAAAGAAGAAAAGGTGATGGTGTTGTTACTCAATTTGACAGGGGAATAGCAATTTGGTTTTGAGCAATGTACCTAGAATGGTTGTCACATCCTGGCTCAAGAAGGTGACAGTTCAGTTCTATGTATGGGGTATTGGGGCATGGGAACAATTGACAAGGCTGCTTAATTTATTGGTATATTTTAACAAGCTTATCAGAGAACTCCAAAGCTTGGAGTGGGGAGGGGTTGTAGAATAGTGAACTTTTGACATAAAAAATTGTGCAATGTTGCTGAACAGCACACAGAACCCTATCTTCAGGTTTTGGCACCTGAGAAATTTGTAAACATTCTGATGCAGTGTCAGTTTTATTTTAGGGGTTTTTTTATTATTTTATTTTAGGGTTTTTTATTTTAGGGTTTTTTAAGTGATTTGTGAAAATCAGGTAGAAAAATATTATGGGCTTGTCTTCCACTAGCAATGCGTAGAAGTGGAACCATTGGAATTAACGAGCCACATAAATTTACCACTAATGTACATTCTGGTCTGCATTTTCTTACCAGAATTCCTGTCATTAAACTGGAATGATTTTTGTCCTTACGCTGTTTAAAGCATGACTTGGGTGACTCATAGGCTTTGTAGTGATTCTATGCATGACTTGATTTCACCTCCAGCAGAGAACAGAGCATAAGTTAGATAGCTAGATGACCTAACAGGAGCATACGGAAACACTATCCTGTAAGTTTTAAGTTGGGTTCTTAGTCTCCAGGCAGGGGTGCAGGTTATCATGTGTGCAAGACAGGTAGGGAAGGAATTGGGTGGCTCCTGTGAGAAACAGATGGTTGATCATGCCAGAATGTATTTCTTTAAGACCCTTTATTCAGTTTCATATCTTCTGTTTTCTCTCTCTGCGTTCCAAAATATCTACAATAGAATCTATGAAGAAGTCAACAGCTTTTTTTTTTTTCCCCCCTTTTCTTCTATTTCTGTCACATCAATCATGAATCTCAGGAATCTAACTAAAATAAAAGCAAGGCATCATATGATTCCAGTGGAAGATGAAAATTTCCATTCTCTTCTTCAATTTTAAAGTTTATGTTCCTTTCACTTGGCAGATCTCTGATCTTTTCAAGTGTTTCAGAATTTGACAATAAAAACATTTACCTACAGGGAAAGGAAAAAAAACCCAAACTCCCAAGACTTTAGCTCCTTATATGACATAAAACTTAACAGAAAGGTTTAATTAACCTGACCCAGGCTCTTCTTTAATAGACTGCAGTTGCTCCACCCTATCCAAAAGACATTGGTGTGCCCAGTGTCTGGAAACACCATATTCTGCTTTTAGGAAGGTTATTTTACCAGTTGTTAGGTATTTTCTGTTGAAAGAAAAGTATTACATTTTAAAATCTTTTAGTCTAAACAAGCTGCCAGTAGTCATAGAAGGGTTTCCTCCTCTTCCTCAACTCTCCATCTCTGTAATTAGGACTGGATTTGAAAACTAAATGATTGGCTTTAGCATTTGTGTCAAATCATAGGAGGACTAAGGTAAAATAATTTATCCTGCCAAGAAACATTGTCTCAAAACCAGCAGACAACTAACAAAGTGCTGGTTAGACTACTGGAACTGGGAGTCAGATGAAATTCTTGAGCCACATAAAATCACATTTGGTGATTGCTGAGCTTAACGCTGCTGTGGGAATTATGGCACGACCGTCAGCAAGAAGGTCAGATGGGCATTACTGTGGCAGACTCTGGGTCAGGAGGCAAAGGGATCTGTAAGAGAAGGATCTCTCTGGAACAAACACGGACTCTGAAGAAAGCATAGGATATATGTCCAAACAGCTGACAACTATTATAGAAGACTCAGCTGGGAGGAAGCCTGTACCTTATTACTGATATTGAATATCCTATAAGAAAATGCTGCTCCATTAAAAGAGAAGTAGGAGCAAACAGTTTAAACTGCTGTATTACTCAGAGCTAAAATGAGCTAATGAGATATCATATATATTATGCAAGGAGTTTAATAAAAATCTCATAACAGTTCTGTAACTTGGCAAGAGAATGTGTCCCAAATGGAAGGAAAGATTATCCTCTAACTGTTATTAAAAAAAAAAAAAAAATTGAAATAAATGCAGGATATGTCCAGGAACTGTGCTACATATCTTAATAGACTATTGCAGTGAAGAGGTTATATGGGGTATACTTAGAACAGTTGTACCTAGGTAAAGAAAGGCATGCCTTTCTAGCTCACACTCCAGAGATTTTTGTCTATTCTGGATAAACCCTAGCTAGTATTTGTGCATTGCTCTAAGCATGAGAGGGACTAAATGTCATTTTTGGGAAATACTACAACCACAATGAGATTTTACATAAAAAACAGGCTACGAAGGCATTTGCAGTAGGAAAAGAAGACAGTGAACTTCTCACCTTATTGAGACAAGAAAAGTGGATTTGACAAATATAGTGAGTTTTAAGAGGTAGTACACCACTGCATTTGCAGCGTGATTTTATACCACCAAGGGATTAAAAAAGGGTCAAATCCATGATCCATCCAGAGAACACTAAAACAGCAATGTTATTGATTAAGACTGCATTTCCTTTTCTCTTCACATATTTGAAGCAATTGCTTGGAATAGATATTTTTGAGAGCTCAATAAATTAAATATAACCCCCCTACACTTTAATAACATAAAAACTGTGACACAAACAATAAAATAATAGAAATCTCATCTTAGTGTCTAAACACAACAGTGAAGTGAGAGATAAAGTTCAGATGTGTTAAACATGGAATGGTTCAAAGGATATTGCATGCATATGCCAAAGAACACATACTCTTCACAGTTTGTGATGTATATATTTTAAGACATGCTGTTGAACCAGCTGGAAAAGTTCCAGCACACCTTTGCTGGATCGCAAACTTTACTGTGTAGACTTTTCACTGGGAATTTTGTTACATTAAAAAAAAATGATTTTCCAGTTGGTATTTCAGTAGGAGCTGACTAAATGGGCATAAAGTATTAAGCATACAACCAAAGTGTTAAAGGCCTTCTGTGTAGTCAATAACTGTGCCTGCTAAATTCCTGTCAGGAAAAAATGGTGCAGAAATGCTCATTATTTTTTCCAGTTTTGGAGTAAAGCTTGTTTTTAAAGTAGCTTAGGTTTTTTGTTCAATTATTCTGTCAAAGATATTAACACAGGGTCTCAATTATATTTCTTGGTTAATTATTGCTTCAAAATGGGCAAGCGATGAGCATAAACCACCTTTGTGCTTAATCCAGAAAGATGATTTTGCAATAAATGTAATTTTTCAGTGACAGAGCAATAGGCATCTTTTAAAATCTACTGTGATAAATACTTTCTGTAGCCCTTCCACAAATGTCCCTTCTTTTAATTTTTGGCAATCTTTTTCAGCAGTGATTTAAACAGAACTTTAACTACTAAGCAGAACTGGTTAAATTGAAACCTCCCAGAGCTGTCTGTGAGTTCATATTTTCTCTGCAAAATACTGTGCTTGAATCCCTACAGATTCTTTAGCTTTCATCCTACTGAAATGAAACAAATAGGAACCATATATTCTGGCTTCCAAAACAAATCAGCAGAGTATCTCTGTAGCTCCATGCAGACACCTGAGATCTTCTCGCAGTTTTCTAATACTTACACCATTATAAATGTGTAACAAAGCTGCATTTTTGCCATGTCCTGTTTGACTGTTTTCATAGCTGTCAGTGCCTCTTCCTTTTCTTCCCCATATAGAAGTGCAGTAACTTGACTTAGATTCATGCACAGAAATCAATCTCTACTGTTAATGTTCTCTCCGTATCTACTTCCACCTGTTTGTGGATATGTGAATCTGAGAGTTTGCCTTTCATAAAATTTTGCTCATAATATGCATTAGCAATCCATTAGCCTTAATCATTTGTTTAGCCCAAAATGGGCTTCCATTAGCACCCTTGTGGAAACTAAAATGGAAAAATTATTTGCTTATGAAAGGCAGAAAAGGAGAAATTCAGAGAGATGAGTGCTTTCCTGATCTGTATATCTTTCTAGTCAGCCAGCTGGAAAATAGGACTAAAATAAGCATGGTCATTGAAAAAAATAAGGATTGCAGACTACTCATGTTGTTTTCCCACAGGACTCTGTAGCGGTTTCATTCTTTGATTCCAGAATGATTTCTTATAGCATCGTGGATATTCATGACATGAAAGATGTTATTTGGTAACAAGTCAGCCACTCTAGTTTAACTCTCTAGCCACATAGTTTTTCTTTCACAGGCAATCACCAAGTGAGTTATGATGGTTGAAGGTTAATCAAGAATTTCCTTTAACACAAGGATTTACCAGTCTTTCAAAGGGTTTGGAATTTTTTTCCTTTTCATTCTCAGATGTTGCCTTTTTTTTTTTTTTGTCATGTTATGAAAATGCTCCAGTATCAAGGAGTTCACAGACAAGGAATGGAAAACATCTACCCTCAGGTATACTATAGCCTAATGGTTTTCCCTTCCAAGGTCTATTGTATCCTGATATCTAACCTTTTCCTTTGCCTGATTTCATGTTCTTATTCCTTACTAAGCATCCTTTGTCAGAGCTAGTCACTGTATTTAGCCTGTGTACTCATTTTTCTCTACAAGGTATACTGAACACATTTGTAATAGTGTTTAAGTTTGCATCAGGAGTGTGCTTTTGAAGTGAATCTCCTATTCATTCCCAACTTCAGGGCTATGGTTCAGAGAATTTCAACTGGATCCCATTTGGATCAAACTAAATCAAGATTGCGAGGAACAAACCTCAAGTGCTCTTGTTACGAAAGCAAACTCAGGCCTTGGGACAAGACTAGGGCTAGTTGAAAGTAAAAACCTCTCAAATGTGTGGACGTCAGGTCCTCAGCACTAACTGTTTTGCGCAGCAAATCTGCTCCTATTAATCTTCACTACATGCTAGTGTAGATGGAGGCATTTAGTCCTGATTCCAGTCACACTACACCTAATGATGTCTTATGCAGGTTTTGTTCTTAGAGATGACACCTCTGATAGTTTTGTCTGGATTTCTGAATATCCCAAGTTATCATATATAAAAGTTTTCTTGTCTAGCTCATGACTATTTTCAGTTTCTTCTTTGTATTCTTACTACTGTTATCTTTTTCTATGCATGTTATAACTCTCCATGGTATTACAGATGCATTATTTGTAAGGAGAAAGATTGCTGGGCTGTATTGTGACATTGTCAAGGATCTACAGGCACTATTGCTTTCCTCTCCTTTAAGTCATTATAAACTTTTTTCTCATTTGTCTTTCATTAATATTCTTAACATCTCTACTGTATGCTAGAACTGAGACTCAAGAAAATTGCACTCTAGGTCCATAGACTGTACCATGGGCCTCGTGGATGACCTTGGCCATATCATTTACTGCCCTGTATGGCTGTTTCTGAATCTCTGAGAGAAAGAAATAATTTTTGCCCAGATTTATTAATTAAGAGGATTGCGACTTTGCTGAAAGAAATAGAAGTGGATGCTTCTTGGTCAGTAGGCTTTCCTTTTCTCTATTAGCTCCAAGGGGGAGAGAGATGTGTAAAGGTAGAAATGGTAGAAACATGGTAGAAACGTTGTCATCTATGTGAGTATTTCCTGTGGGTTGCTTGGGGGGAGGCGGGAGTGGTTTTTTTGTGGTGTTAGGTTTTTTGGGTTTTTTTTAATGCGTACTTTGTGAAGTTAATGGCATAATTTAACATAAATCCTTGCTTTTATCTCTGTGGTGAAGGTGGAGCTGACTGAAAATGTTACACAACTTAGGCAATGCTGAAATAAAGCAGCTGACACTGGCAGAAACAAAAGCAGTCTTTTTTTCCAGGCAAAATTACTGGTACTGAAATAACATTTCAACAATAAAATATAAAAGTGATACACAGTGGGAGATCATTAAAAAGTATCCTGTCACTTGAATCAGACCATGTATTGTAATGCAGATTATATTGATTTGCTGCAAGTTTCAGATTGAAACTAGAGTTTCCCCCAAGTGAACAGAGGTACTAAATCTCTTTGAATTATGGTGGGAAGCAGCAGGGTAGTTGGTACAACGTCTCTCTTACCAAAAACTTGAGATCAGAAGGTTATTAGCAGGAGGTTTTCAGACTTATTTCTTGAAAGCTCAATAAATTATTAACCAACTGTATTCATACTATTTGCAGTAGTGCCGATGGATAGTTTTTTTTAAAAGAGCAGTGCTGTGCCTTTATTTTCATTGTAAAGTCGAATATTATTCATGTTGTTCTTTTCAAAGATTAAGAGACATTATCTCAGGTAGAGGCAAGATACCCTTTCCCAAGATCTCAATTCAAATCTTCCACATTATGGTTCCCTGCAATTACCAAGGCTGTAAGAACATTCCTTGTTGTTGCTTTTTGAAAATGTCCTAACATTATCAGTTTTATCTTTGGTAGATACTGTATTCGACATCCTCAAAGGATGTGAGCAGGAATAGGAAAAGCCATAACAGAAAGGCATGTCAAGACTATAGATGAGGCTGCTGGAATGATAAATGATCTTAAAATAGAATGATAAAGGATCTCAAATAATCCGCTGTGACATTTGAAAGTATCGGACGCAATAGCAAACTTCTCAGAGTTAATGTGATTGGTCTGCATCATGCAAAGTAGAGGTTTCCTCCCATTTAGGTGCCGTGATCTCTCATTCATGTCCTGCCAGCTGAAGTCCATGGCAGTACAGCCTGTCCCAGTTTCCACAAGTCACAAAAAGTTTTGTGGGAATGTGTACAGTGGCTAATGTCCTGCTTTGGGGAGCTGAGGGACAAATAACTGAGTAAATCTACTTCTGCTGAAGGCCAGTAGCAACAGGCCTGATTCAGGTATGTTAAGGTCTCTGTAGGTTGCCCTACTAGTATGAAGCAACCTGATGGTCGCAAAAACAACCCCAGTATGCAAGGAGTAGCCTACAGCCAGAGCAGAGAGCGTAGTACTGTGTGAGTGTGCTTACAGCCCCTAAAGAGTGAGATCCATCAAAGACTGAACTTAGGGAAGAGGAGGCAATTAAAGAGAGAATTAATCTAGGGCTGTGCTGGGTGCCACTTTTGCAGCCTCTGACTGACATGGAGAGGTTGGCTGTTGAGGAGGACCACAGGAAGCACAGCTTCAGGCAGAGCAGCCCGAACCCCCACTGACTTTTGCTGCTGAGAACATGGTCTCAGCCTCTGTCAGAGTGCTGGAGTACAAAGTATTGGTGATTCAATGCTCATCTCATCTCCTCAGCTCTTTCCTCTGGTGCAAAAATTGCATATCTGAGAGCTGGGACTAGGGAGTGGCATAAGATCAGAATTGCTCAGTAGCTGGTGGTGATACCTTTGAGGATCACGCCACCAGTACTAAAAACTACTGTAGATTTTCATCACTTTTCAAAGCAACTGCATTCAATTTCTGCTTTTCCTTGATGTATCGTATCAGATCTGTCAGATTCTGTTTCACATTAGATCTGGCTTTGAAAATATTATTTTATCATTTCTTTCCCTGAAAGACTTTCCAACTAAAGTGAAGGAGTGTGTTGTGATTTTATTTTTTAGCTTGATTTAGTACTCTGGAGCAGGCTCTCTCTGTATTCGTATATTCTTGCTGTTATTGAATTTAGCCCTTGTAGAAGAATAGCCTTTCAGGCTGTGTGTCCCTATTGCAGAAGAGATACGACATGAGCATCTGCTTTCCTTCCCTAGCATTACTCTGTCAGCATGTTCACCTTCCATCTCAAGGAGCCCTCCTTAATCATGAAGAACATTCTTTCTCGGAGATCTGTTTCATCCTGGACATTTTTGCTGTGCCTGTTGTGATGGTACAAAGTTGTAGAGGTGGGATTTTTCTTGTGGCATTTTCTTAATTGGGTTTTGGACTGAGTCTGCTATCTTGTGTCAAATAAACTAATGAATATGGAACATGGTGCAGGCAGTTCAAATCATCCTACAACCTTAAGTAGCCAATTTCTGTCAGTTCCTGTGAAAATTATACCTTTTATAATTTTGGAAGGATTTCTTATACTAAAAACGTTGCTGAGCTGTACCCCTATATTGTGCCAGAACTTCAGCCGAATGTGTGTCGCTTTGTCCTAATACGGTGATTTCGCATAATTTGTAGATTTCTAAAGGGAAGGAGGGGAGATGACTGACCAGGTGCAAGTCTGAAAGCCTTTCAACATTGTTAAATTACTAGTATTTCAGTACATGTTCCTGAACATTGGTTGAAAGGAAGTTCAAAAGGATTACAGGAAGAACAAAATCTAAATTGTGGACCTTAAGGTAATAGGTTTGTTCTTAACAGGTGTAGATTTTTTGTGGCTATAATGACATCCATGAGGTTACACCTTTATAAAGCTTTTCATGTGAAAAGCTTTTCCTCTTAGATTATGGAGTTTCCTGCAAACACAAGGAAGAGAGAATTAATACTATTCGAAAATGAGCATTCGTGATTTTGACTTGTCTTCTCATATGTGATATATTGTGTCCCTGTTTGTTTCACATTGTTTTTATTTTCTCTGATGTTCAAAATCTGCTGGAGAAATATTCTAGCTCTTGCCTGTTTTTCAGTAGATCGGCGTCTTTACCAAATGTTAGATTTTCAGCGCACTATGGGATCATGCCAAAAGTAATCATTGCCTTTTTCAGTGTTTGGATCCCAGATTTCAATTAATTGCTGTTATGTTATTTATTACTGTCTTTTAGTCTTTTAGAAGACTTAGTAATACATTTATACCATGCCATAGCACTTCTGGAGTAGAGCTAAATTAATGGCAAATTCATGGAAGAGAGCTAACTGGCAAGAGAAACCACTGAATTTATCACTCTGAATTACAGCTTAGGAAGGATTGTTCAATGTGGAGCTCATACATAGCAGACTTAGATGTGCCAGTAGAACAAATGGCATTAGGGATTTTTGTTCAGTAATTCTTTGATATTTAAAAAGGTCAACTTGATCTGCACAGTTACAAGATATGAATTCAATTCTGTAATCAACATATTTTTTGTTTCAAGCTCTCACCCCTGATAGCATGGAACTGCATTGAGAAAGAAGCTCATATTTTAGATTCAGGTTCTCCTGGAACATACTCCTATCAGCTGGGGTCACATTTGCCTCCTTTTCAGAAATCTAAACTGAGATTCTTTTCACCCAGTAAATGCTAAAAGCTAGTCACCTCACCCTAAGTGACTCACTCGCTCCTTTTTACGCAATGGAGAGAAACAGCTACATCAAGCGAGGGCAAATATCTCACATCCTTACAATGAAATGAAGCACACTTCAGAGGTGCCTATTTCTCTCCATTGATTATAGAAGATCCTAGTCTAGACCACAGCTAGTCTTAGCTAGCCAGTCAATGCCTAACTTAAGCAGAATGATTGTACTCTTGATTCTTACTTCCAAGTTCATAATTTGTCACTGTAGCTTCTCAGAAGAGCTGAACCATGCAACCAAATTGCAGGAATGTTTGTTAAAAAATGCTAAAAACCATTCAACCAGGAACTGAAAAGCACTTTCTTAGCTGGAGGTTAGGCATGTCCCCCATTTGAACACTCCCTTAAAAATGTATGATTAAGCTCTGGGCTCTGGAAGAAGTCTTTAACAAATGATGTTCTTGAATCATAAGAGCTGCACCATATTACTGTGAGAACATGTTACTGAAGTGAGAGAACCGAAAAGAAGGTGTATTTGGTTTGCATGGCAAGGTTTTGGTAGCAGGGGGGCTACAGGGGTGGCTTCTGTGAGAAGCTGCTAGAAGCTTCCCCCTATGTCCAATACACCCAATGCCAACCAGCTCCAAGACAGACCCACCGCTGGCCAAGGCCAAGCCAATCAGCAACAGTGGTAGTGCCTCTGTGATAACATATCTAAGAAGGGGCGGGGGGGAAACCCTGCACAACTGCAGCCAGAGAGAGGAGTGAGAATATGTGAGAGAAACAACTCTGCAGACACCAATGTCAGTGAAGAAGGAGGGGGAGGAGGTGCTTCAGGCGCCGGAGCAGAGATTGCCCTGCAGCCCATGGTGAAGACCATGGTGAGGCAGGATGTCCCCCTGCAGCCCATGGAGGTTAACGGTGGAGCAGATATCCACCTGCAGCCCATGGAGGACCCCACGCTGGAGCAGGTGGATGCCCAAAGGAGGCTGTGACCCCATGGGAAGCCCGCACTGGAGCAGGCTCCTGGCAGGACCTGTGGACCCATGGAGACAGGAGCCCATGCTGGAACAGGTTTGCTGGCAGGACTTGCGACCTTGCAGAGGACCCACACTGGAGCAGTCTGCTCCTGAAGGACTGCACCCCATGGAAGGGACCCATGATTGAACAGTTGGTGAAGAACTGCAACCCGTGGGAAGGACCCACGTTGGAGAAGTTTGTGGACGACTGTCTCCTGTGGGAGGGTCCCCATGCTGGAGCAGGGGAAGAGTGTGAGGAGTTCTCCCCCTGAGGACGAAGGAGTGGCAGAGACAATGTGTGATGAACTGCACACAACCCTCATTCCCTGTCCCCCTGCGCCACTGTGGGGGAGGAGGTAGAGAACTCGGGAGTGAAGTTGAGCCTGGGAAGAAGGGAGGGGTGGGGGGAAGGTGTTTTTTAAGATTTGGTTTTATTTCTCATTGCCCTACTCTAATTTGATTGGCAATAAATTAAACTAATTTCCCCAAGTTGAGTCTGTTTTGCCCGTGACAGTAATTGGTGAGTGATCTCCCTGTCCTTAACTTGACCCACGAGCCTTTTATTATATTTTCTCTCCCCTGTCCAGCTGAGGAGGGGAGTGATAGAGCAGCTTTGGTGGGCACCTGACATCCAGCCAGGGTCAACCCACCACCACAGAAGGGGTAAAGGAAGACCTGAAAACTTAATGTGAGTTAGCTGTTGGGTCAGTTAGTTAGATTCAAAAGAGACGTAAGTTGCCTTCGTAGGCTGGAAACCCACACAATAAAAAGAAAAGACAAAACCAGTCAATGCAGTCACAATGGCATATCTTGCTTATTAATGACCCTTTAATAAAAGATTCTGGAAGAGAGTTTGTCTGTAGTTCTTTTATTCTTTCAGTTTAGAGTGTTAACTGGCAAAGCTTTATGAAGTGGTTTTGCACTCAACAGAAGTCTTGCTCATGTGGTGACCTCCAGTTTTAAAAGGAATATTTTTAATTAATAAAGAGAAGGATACAAGTTATCAGCTAAGGGTAGAGGTACTAAAGCTGCTTTCTAAAGATGAAGTCTGTATTGAGGAAGAAATTAAGCAGCTTGATGTACGCTTGTACACATTTTTGAAAAGGTTGAGGTATGAGAAGTATGAAAGCCACAGTACCTTTCCTTTTCTAATGTATTCCGACAGTTAAGACTGCTAGACCCTGGGAAATCCAGGCTTGCTTATTTGTTCACTGACTAAGCTTAAGATGTTCTTTTACTTGGGACTCATAAAACAATCTGCATATTGATAAATGGGTAGTGCATTTTCACAGTTGCTTTCTATAAATAAACAAGCAAAGTAGCATTAAAATATGGTAATAGCAGCACCAAAGTTTTACAATAACGTATTTTTCTGTGTGCCATATCTCTTTTCTTGCAGTAATTGTATAACACATTTCTTAGGTATATAGACAATGAAATCTTTGTTTCTTTATGTTTTGAGAACTCATCATTGTGTTTGCTATTCCACCTCTACTGGAAGATTGCCCTTCTAGCATTAACCAAAGGAAGTTTTCCCACCTCTTTCATACTGGAGTTAGTTCTTTGCCTTTTCTCATGCAGAATATAATTTTAATACTGACAGAAACCACCTGGAAGAATGCCCTCACCTTCAATTCCAAAAAAGTAAGAACCTCACTATCACTCCCCCAAAAAAACCCCAACCAATCAAACTCAAAACCAATAATTGAGCAAAAACATAGAAAGCCATAGTGCTTTACAAGATTTTCATATTTTAACTTCTGGATTGCTTGTCAAGAGACTGGAATGTTCTACAGGGGATTTCAGTAGGCAGCCACCACAACCAAAAATTTAATCGACAACCAAAGAATCAATCTTGTCAACTTCATTTGTATTTAAAAGGAGTTGATATAGAAGATCTCTATGCGCGTTTAGGGAATTCTACAACTTCCCTTGTTGTTTGATATCTACTGTACAAATACTTTGCAGTTCATCTTCCCTGTCTTGCCGATGTTGTAATGTTGGTGTCAATAGCAAGGTCAACTGGAATTGAGAGTTCAACAGAAAAATTTGGGAAAAAAACCTAAGAATTTCTGCATAGCAAAGCAATCCAGCATAAGCAAATTGGCAAGCTCTGCATGACATGGGCTGGGATGAAGCTTCATACAATGCTGAAGTATTTCTTGTCTGGTGAGTGGAAGCAGTGTCAGTGCTGCTGTGCTTCATTGTCTCAGTTACTAAAAGAGTTTTGAAGTGCAACCCTAATTATAAAAGCAATATTAATGCTTTGTGACAAATTTGAAGTTGATTAAATGTTTATTTACTTCACAGGACACACAAAGAAGCTGTGTAAGTGGCTATCATTTATCCCAAAGGGCTCAAAAGGTACAGCAACCACAGGAAAGCCAGCAAAAGGAGAATGTTAGAGGAAAAAGGCTAAAGACAATGTCAGCCTTCCTCCAGTATTTCCTACTCTTCCTTACAGTTCTCTATTGCTTTCTTTTTTTAACCTCTTTTCAGCTTTCCAGTGATATCTTCATACTCATACCTATGTAATTTCTACCAATATTTACTTATTCCTTTGCTTTACCCCTAGATTTTTGCTTTTAATGTGCTCTGTTGCAGTACAGACAGTATGGATTGCTCAGTTCTGAGAGAGGACTTCAGGCATGACAACAGGCAGAATTTGAACTCTCTCTTTGAACTGCCACTTTTATGAAATGCATCACCTATAAAAGAGCTAAAGAATATAACAATTGGTTTATTCAGAGGGGATATAACTGGTTCATAGGCACTCTTCTGTGCCATTCAGAAAGCAGCTGTCAGACTAAATAAAAATACATGATAAAACAAACTCATCTTTTTAATTGATTTTAATCTAGCTGCATCCAGCCGTAAAATGCTCCCCATTGATGATATGGCAAATAGTGTGAATGCAATTAGTTAGCAATTCAATGTGCCTTCCAGAAAACAGTCTCCAAACCTTCCTGGAAATAACTTTCTTCTGTCATAATGAACAAAAGTTTTCTTTGAGATGTATGAAACCACCATGGTTTAGAATCTCTTCAGATCTGTATTCTGACAATTTGTATGCTCTTTCTGAAATTAATATGAAAGCTTTGGTGGGTGAGGCAATGGATGCTGGTTTTAAAGGGAAATAAATAACCATGGCATATCCTAGCATATAGAAACTCTTCCGTAAACATTACTGAAGGGAACATTTATACACCATGTTTTTATCTTTTGCCATTCCTGGCAAATGGATGATCCTGGAGAGGGTGCTGCAAAACTGTAATAACTCGTTTCACATTGTATTAAAGGTACAGTTACCATGATTTAGAGATAGCCTTCTGTTTGTATTTCTAATTTTGTAGCATTTTGTGATCAAAAGGAACAATATATTGCAATTATTCACTAAAAAAAGTCAAACCACAAGTGGTAAGCAGTCCATTAGCGTACCGCGTGCCATACCGAAGTGATTCTGGAGCATCCTTTGGTAAAAGGGAAAGTCTTCACTGAACTTTTCTGCTTCTGATACTGCCAATTATCTCAAATTGATTGCACAAATTATTCTTTTGGCACTGAATCCATTACAGGCTGGTTTTAAGCATCCTCAGCCATATGAAGTCCCTGCCCTCAGCCAATGTGCAACCCTGCAGTAGTTCTTTCTTCTGGATCATCTGCAGATTATTTGCTGCACGTGTTGCTACATTCAGGAGGGCAAACAAGCACTTTCTAACACATAGCAACAAAAGTAAAATCAAAAGACCAAAAGCTATAACTGAGAAGAGCACTGAGGTAAGTCAAGAGTGATTGCCTCTGGTTGGCTTCCTTCTGTTTAGCCACCAACCCACTGCCTTCCTTTATATGGTCCAAATAGCCTTGCCATTGCTGATGGCATGATAAACAACAGCTTTTAATTTCCAAGCTGGTGCATCTGGATTTAAATTGTTGGATGACTATTATTACCCTTGTTCCTTTTTTTTTACCTGAGTCATTTTGGCTAATGGGAGTTATATTGAAGCATGAAGGCAAAATTGTCATTCACCTGTTCTCGGTGGGAGATAGGCTCCTCCCAAGCTCTTACTGAAGGGTGGAAGGAAATTGTTTCTTTTGGAGTTTTTCTTTTACTGTGATTGTCTCAGGTACTAGTGGCTAATGAGATGGCTCCACAAAATGACCAGAAATGAGTAAAAATCAGACACCCAGTTCTTCTCAGCATGCATAAAGTTTATGCCCAGTTTTACAGCTGGTTCCCTGGTTCCCGTCAGTTTCTAACAGACCAGCACCAGGCTGCAGCTGATTCCCCTGGTAGGTAAGAGCCTGATACATCTTGGGCTTGTACAGGAGCTTGACTTCTGGTTACCTCATTGGTTTTGTGCTGGATTGAGGTACCTGCCTTGTTGTTCAGTGTGCTTCAGGGGCAGCCTGGCCCTTGAAGTAACCCTGCTGCATATGTTTTGTTGCCTTGCTCTTTGGTGTACTTGAAAGTCTGCTCGGTTACTGAGCCTACCTCAGCTGCAAACTATTTCTTCCCTGCTCTCATCGGGGGAAATACCTCTTGGTTATTGCTTAATCTCAGTTGATTTGTACTGCGGCATTTGACTTTCTACTGCAACAAGGTTTGAAATTTTTACTGGAAAAATCTTGAGAAGTTTTCATCAATGAGTTTTCACAGCAGAGTGAATCTGTTTCACTTTCCTAGCACTTACTGAGATTTCCTGAGCCCCTGGTTTGAGATACTTTTAAAATAATTTACTGTTANTAGTATTACACATTTTTCCTTTTCAAGAAGTTTCTTTGAAAGTAGAGTTACAGGTGTAATGCATAATGAAATATCACTTTAAGAAAAAATTATTTTTAGTTGTCAACTAATGATCCCTACCTTTCGTTTAAGTACTCTCCATGGAATAACACGAGATTATTTTTGCCTGAAGGCTATTTCTATTAGATATATGAAAAATACCTGTAATTTATATAAAATAGCTTTTCTCTTTATTAATGATTTTTGCCTATATGACTTTCAGCACTTTACATACTTCTTAAATGTATTGATTCATTTGACATCCTCTGGAAGTCAGATATAATTAAAAAAATTTGAATGTGTTTGTTTACTGGAATAATTTTTTGAACTGTGGAAAGAATACAGCGCTCATGCTAGAAAAAATTCTGATTATGAATCCAGTAAGGATTATGTTGCTAAGCGCTTCTGTCTCCTAAAAGGCATGAAATGGATAGCCACAATATGACATCTTAACACCAATGGATGAGTGTAACTGACAGCTTCGTTTTTCTGAGTTTTCAACTGTTGTTGAAAGCAATGAGGCACTTTGCATGTTTTGTGTAAAACAGCGTCCTTGGGTAGAAAAATGAAAATATGGAAATGGAAGATATTTTGAGTCTAAAAGCATAAATTTCCACTAGGGCAGCAAAACTGTAGTGCAAAATTGACCATAGTGACTACATATAGAATGCATTTAAGGGCTCAAAAGAACCAAATCTTACTGCATTTTTTTTCCTTTTGCGATGGGAATAAAATCCCTTCA
>VYZW01027370.1:28276-45683 GCA_013401315.1 Balaeniceps rex
TCTTAATCTCTGAAATCTGACTGTTCTTGAGCCTTCTCCCTTGAGCTTTGGCAAGTGAGGGCTGATTTACACAGTCTGCCTCCTCCTTTCTATATCAGCCGTAATGAGACTCCAAAGCAAAGGTAGCCCACTGTTCTCGGAGCAGCAGTGGTTATTATGGCACTGTGGAGTGGAAGGCAGCTTTCATAAAGGCAGAAGGTTGGTAGAACCTGGCAGGATGCTCTGTGCTGAGAGAGTAATAGAATAAATTACTGAAGCCAGCACTGCTGGGCATATTGGGTATTTACTATCAGGGTTCACACCCCAAGCCTGAAAAGGCTTGCAAAAGTTTAACTTTGCAAAATGCCTTATCCTGCAGTTGGCGTGGACTGGCCATTTAAATGTGAGTAATTCTTTGAAGGATCAGGGCCTTAATTCCCAACTGACGAAACCACTGCCAGAGGAAACAACTGTGCAGTATTCAGAGATTAAGATTCAGAAGGTGCCATGCCAGTAGGGGAGGAAAAATCAAGGGATTCAGAACTACTTAAAATGGCTTCTCTTTCCATTTGTAGCACGCTTCATCCTGTTTGTGTTTGGATGTATTTTACAAAAATGCAAATCTGGCCAAAGAGCTGGATTCCAGTATGTACAAGATATGAATCAAAGCTTTAACCCATTTCTGATGTGTAAGTGCTGTAAATATGCCAGCATATTTACCTCCCACACATTTTTTCATTTATACTTGTTTCATGTAGCTATCATAATTGTAACAATTAAAGATATCCTTTAAGAATAGTAGGTTTTCTCATTTAAAGTATGATTCCCTTGTAGGGATAGTCATAAACATGATTTAGGAGCAAATGCTGGGAAATGTTGTTATTCTATAGAAAAAGAATGCATTATCATAGTGCAATTACATAATCATGAGCGTAAGCATACAACAAATGGCTTGGAATAAATTGTGGGTAGAAACCACTTCCAAATAAGAAATAACCACTCATGAGTGACATATCTAATTGCTTATCTGCCCTACCAATCCCTATGGAATAGATGGATAGGAAAGAATTAAGTAGTTGCACCAGCTGCTCTGAATTCAGAAGATAAAAAGGGAGGCTGAAAATGAGATAGAAGATAAAAACTGAAGTGTAATGAAAATACAAAAACATTTGTTCATAATATATTGCTTTGGTGACTTGATTGTGGCATAACTGCCCCCTTAGGGTGATGGTGGATACAGCTGTATTGGATAATTCTAAACAAAATTGAAATTACTTAGTAGTCCTAAGTCAGGATAAAAAAGTGATTAAAAAAATTTTTAAATTGAAATTTAAAGAAAGAAAGTAACATTTTTTTTGTGCCAAAGAAGGACTTTTATGACAGACTTTTCTGAATAGATTCTTCAGTGGGCCACAGCAAGGTGATTCCATGTGTTCCAAATAGGGATTTCAATTTTTTTGTTTACAAAGGTATCCAGTTACCAAAAATCCAGAAGCAAAGTGCCCTACTTGCGACTCCCACCTCAGAAATAGAAGTCAAGTATGTAGAAGTACCCTCTTCCATTATCACTCCGTGTACCCTGTCAGACAGCTTTTTCCTTGGGAATGTGGCTGATGACATGAAGATGACGCTCTAGAACAGGGCAAAAAGATGCTTTAGATACTGAAATGATTAGAATGAACAGTTTAATTTCCAGGCATAAACTTCATACAGTAGGGAGCTCTGATTGTAATGATAGGAATGGAAGAAACATCAGATTCCCGTCCAGAGGAAAATACTGATCCCAGGTGAGTGCCCAGCTGATTGAGTCTTCTGTGCCAGCTGGACAATGCCAGTAATGGCCATTTCCCAAAAAGTGATACAGTCACCTGCCAAGGTCCAGCCTTTGGCTGTCTCCCTGTGGGGCCAGCCAATTTTTGCACCTGGTCACCACATGGTAGTATTGGAATTGGTAGAAGAAGGTAATAGTAGTCAGCTGCCCAGAGATGATTGTCATCTTCTGTATTTTGTTAAATCCAGTTCCTAAAGGTCAAAAGCATAAGCCTTCTGTAGCAGTATCTAGAAACTGGGAAGAGTTGGACTGACTTCCTTGTATATCAATTGTTCAAGTTGAAAGAATCACAGATAAACATGAGCAAAAAGGAAACAAATTATTCATTTCTTTCACTTTTTGTAATATTGGCTAAAGGATTTCTGGGTACAACTTATCATTGAAACTTGTAGCTTCCCTGGGACTATGAAAAAAAAAATCTGCAAAGAAGAGAGCTGTACAAAAGTCTAAGGTGATGCTGACTTCCCCCCACCCCCACCTTTGATTTCAGTACAATGGGTTTCAAGGACCCTGGGTTTTGACTTGGGTTTGGAGGTTGCATGAACATAAAATCACAATGCAAAACCAATTTGACTACTGAGTCTCACCTGGATTAATTTCAGAACATTGTGAAATGGCAAATTTAGCATGTTTTTTCAGCCAGGGTTGTAAAATGAGACAGCTTTATTTGCAACAGGTTATTAGGTTGAAATTCCTGCAAAATCAAAAGAGTGATGGGGAGGTGTCTTTATGTGGTTTCAGGTGTTATTGTCCACATGGTGGATTTTTATTACTGGTGTCAGAATAGTTTAGGACATTTCTTGTTTGCAAATGAGATCAATAGACAGAACATACTGGCCTGGTATAGGAATGGTGCTTTCAAAATAAATGTCCTGATTCACATGGTTTTAGCTGAAAGATGTAGTGACACTAAAGTCAAATACTGTATACTTTTATTCTTTGATATTTTGAAGTCTGGGAGCAGGCTAGAAAAAATAAGTGGAGGCAGTGATGAGTTTTTTAGCCTTATTGTTTTCTTGCTGCTCAGTGATGTTGACTTCTGAGGCACTGTTCAAGACAATGTTTGTAATTGTCAGGCACGAGAGGCTGTGTTTGCTGCAACACGAGCTTTTGCATCATTGCCACTGAAAGCATGTCAGTTATACAAGGAGTTTTTATAAGCCCTTAAAGAAAAAATTCCCCCTCTGAAATTTAACTGAGAGTTTGATTTATGCACCAGATAGCAGAAAAAATATTAACCTTTCAGTGTCTTTATTCTGCCGCAAGCTGGGTTTGTTTTAATTGATTGCCCCATTGCATTGTTCCGTGAGTAGTTGGCAGTCTCTTGCTCCTGTACCCAGCTGAAGTAAAGAAGAATTTAAGCCTGCATTTGTCAGACAAGCCTACTAGTGCTTGTTTGAGCCTCTAGTGTACAACTCACATCAGCTAAGCTAATCTCTCTAATGTGATGGAAATTACTTTACCTGACAAAATCTGCTTTTGGCAAGGTTACCGGAATGAAAAGTGAGTGTGTGAAAGTATGAATAGAAGCTGAAAACATATGTCTCTAAATAGTTAAAGGAACCTGTGCTGTAAGAAGAATGAAAAGGACGGACTGCACGAGGGTCCAGCAAGAGGAAGCCAGGCAATTTTAGATCAGCATTGTGCCGATTTTGGGGGTAGCTTCATACCAAAGTGCTCAGCTGGAAACAAGACATGCCTGATTTCAAGCATTGTGCTTTCCTCCAGCACTCAGGAGTCCAAATGAATTCAAAGGAAGTGTCTGGTTCTTTGGTGCCACCAGCAGAGCCAGTCAAAACCAGTGTCACTTTGGAAGACTGGCTCTAGGTGTTATCATAAAAACAGTTTGTGAATGCTGGGTGGTTTCACAATAAAAAAAAGAGAATAAAAGGAGTAAAGAACAAGAATAAAAATGGCTTAATGCTTCAGATTTCAATGTACAAAATTACATCTAAATGCCAAGTGCATCCCTATGTATGCAAATATTGTGCCTGAGCAAGGTGAGGCAACTTCTGCTTTCTCAAGGGACTGCACAGACCACTTCAGTCCATACTGCTGGCCAGAGTAGCTTTGATGATAACATGAATACACATGCTATTATACTTCATCTGTTGTCCACTGCTGAACACCAGAAAGCCTAGGGGACAAGTCCTGCTCATACTACCTTCCTTTCTATCTTTCATCTGTTCCAGAATACTCAATATTCAAAGTGCCGTGTGGCAGGAGAAAAGAGCTGGGGAAAATTTCTTTCCCTAGGGAATGGTTGGGAGAAGCTCCAGGGCTGATTTAATTCTTTTTGTTCTGCAATTGTACTGTCCATCAGCAGCTTGATCTTGCACCATGGAGGACAATGGGATATTTCTTTTGTCTATGATGGAAAAGAATCAAGTCCCATAAGATGATTCATTTATTCATTTGTTGGGATATTTTGTTATTTCCAGTTACATCTGAGAAGGCAGCACATGTGATGGTAGTTTGATGGTTTGATGCGTGGGGAAATGTACAGATCAATACTTGGCTCTGCAAATCAGGAAGGTTCCTGACGAAGAAGATCGAAAACCCATTTGTTTAAACTCTTCACATCGGATAAGTAACTATTTCATGATCTAAAAACTCCCAAATAGGTATGTAAAAAGGCATACAGGAGCATCACAGATTTTACATATTGTTTGGTGTCTCTACATAGTATTTTTGGAGGTAGACATATAAACCCTCCAAAGTGACGAGAGTTCTTGTGACTTCCATTAACGTGGCAGCAAGCCCAGCTCAGTGCACCACTCTCTCAGCAGAGCTTGGCCTCAGTGTCATGCCAAATGCGTATATAGGTTCTGGCTGATCCAAGTCACAGGCAAATATCCATCTGTCTGCTGAATGCTGGATAGACATTCCAATAATAATAGCATGCAGTAAACAGACAGCAACAATTCTTGAAATAGTTTTGCTGGAAGTGCCTGAATATTGGGATTATAGAATTAGACAAAGGCATATCTATTCATTTGACTTAATCACCCCCCTTTTTGAGTGTGTAGCTAAGAAAGGCAGACAGGAGAGTAAATTTCATCAGATGTTATAAATGCAAACGTGTGACTCCTAAAATCTTTTACAAGAATGGCTGTATTAGTCCAGCACTGAGGTCCATCTTGTCCAATATCCTATCGGCAGCTGCAGCCAGAGACACTAAAAAAAAGAATGCCATAAATAGACTATGTATAGAGCGATTCTTCCCTGCTTCCAGTTTCTGGCAATCAGTGATCTGGGGATGGGGAAAGAGAGCTGATGTTTTTGGCGCTTTTGATGAAGGAAATCTGATGTTGACCTACTTCTTCTGTTAAGGACATTGTATTTTCAGCTTGCTTGCAGTTGTGGTGGATAAGTTCAAAGGTTAGAAGTGTAGACACTGACCTTGAATTAAGAGAAAGGAAACATGTGTCTTTACTGATTGTTAATGTAATAGTGTCAAACTTCTTTTGCTGGCATTGTTAAAAACAAAGCAAACAAACCCTCTGCCCTGGTTTCAGCTGGGATAGAGTTAATTTTTCTTCCTAGTAGCTGGCATAGTGCTGTGTTTTGGATTTAGTATGAGGATAATGTTGATAACACACTGATGTTTCAGTTGTTGCTAAGTAGTGCTGACGCCAGTCAAGGACTTTTCAGCTTCCCATGCTCTGCCCGGTGCACAAGAAGCTGGGAGGGGGCACAGCCAGGACAGCTGACCCAAACTGACCAAAGGGCTATTCCATACCATATGACGTCATGCTCAGTATATTAACCAGGGGGAGTTGGCCGGGGGGCAGCGATCACTGCTCAGGGACTGGCTGGGCATCGGTCAGTGGGTGGTGAGCGGTTGCAGTGTGCATCAGTTGTTTTGTATATTATGATGATGATGATTATTATTATTATTATTATTATCATCTTCTCTTCCTCTGCTGTCCTATTATACTATCTTTATCTCAACCCACAGGTTTTACTTTTCTTCTTCAATTCTCTCCTTCATCCCACTGGGGGTGGGGGGGGAGTGTGAGTGAGCGGCTGTGTGGTGCTTACTTGCTGACTGGGGATAAACCATGACAGCCTCCCTCCCTCAAAAGTGCAGAGTGTGTAGTTCACAGTATTTATATTTATGATACCTGAAGTCTCTAAGTTCTAATTAATGACGGTGAATTAAATGTATTGTATATGTTTTATGTCTCATCTAGCTAAAGGTCACCTGTGTGCTTGATTTCTGTGTCTTATTTTACAGACAGTTTTTTATACGGTTCAAGCAAGCTCACCTGTTTTACTGTCCGGTCTTCTGTACTTGCTTCTGTAACACTCGCATGACTTTTCCAATAAGATGCTTAGAACTCCCTGATTCTCTGAGTGTATTTGAAAGTAACATAAATTGATTACTCTTATCACATGTTAGGAAGTGCATAGTATTTTGTAGATCTAGGCTAATAACTGTGCTAATGTTATCTATTAATCATTTTGCAGTAGCTCCAAGGTACCTCTGTAGAAGACCAGAGCTTTTTTCCTGCTACATGCTGTAAAAGTTTAGCAAAAACTGCACATATTTGTTTTTCTTAAATCACAAACAGTATTTAGCAGTTGCATCCTTGTGGATACACCATGTCTTAAACTGCAAAGGAATCCATTTTCAAGTATTTTAATGCTGTTCTATGATCTACTATTTCTGTATCTCTGTAGCGCTTTCTCATCTTAGTGCTTTTTACTGTCTGATACAATAATTACTGCTTCATTTTGAAGATGAATGTAGCAGGACCACAAGTATCGATATTTTTTCTTAAGTAATGTTGTTATATGTTGATTTTTGTGTTTGCTTGTACAGTAGGTGGAGACTGGCACATGTTCTGCAATCAACCTCTGTTTCTACTTTGATCCTAAGACTCAGTACTGCTCAGGAGTCCCATCTTCTTTGTTCCTCTGTTCTTTCTTGCCCTGAATGGACTTTCAGGTTGTGGAAACAGAGGCATGGAGAGATAGTGTTGAACATGTGTGTCTTAGACCATCTGTCATTCTTTTCAGTTCTGCTAATGCCTTCCTCTTCTAGAAAGTGAAGACATGTAAAGAACACATGGAAGAAAGAGAAGAAAAAAAAAAAACCTACTGTAAAAATGCTTTTTTGTTTGTTTGTTTTCTTTTAAAGTATGAAGAACAAATGAGTCTGATATTACATTATCAGAGTTTTAGTCTGGGCAATCAACAGTTTGTCAAACTTTTGCATTGGATTGGAGTATCATCTGCCCTACAACAGCATGAAAGAACATATATCTTCGTAAAGTAAGTGTAAAGTAGGTGTGAATCAAAGGGACTTCATAGCATTACATTTCTATTTGATAATGCTACAGCAACAAACATATATCAAAAACAGCAGATGGACATAACTGACTATCAGTCTGACTTTCTGAGGCTGTAACCTTAAAAAATTAAACCATCAAACAAAGAGAATTTTTTCATGAGATTTCTGTATATATATAGCCAGCTCTTAATTATTATTATATACAATTAATAGTTCAGGTCAGGGATTTAATGCAACAGAGATATCCAGCTCAAAGTAATTCCCTATAGTCTAGATGAAACATCTGAAGAATAATGGAGAGCTGTGCATGTGTACAGAGCATCTACCTTGTCTGTTAAACTTGTTAAATATACCTAAATTCAGATTTCTTATCGGTGTGCTTGGACTATTAGGAATGCAATTTTTATTTATTTAGCTTTATGATAAGAAGGATCATTACATAGCCTTTAGTGTTTCTTGAGCGTGCAGAAAACACCACTATTAGAAAGATACCTTTACAAGTGTAAAAGGTATATCCCCCGTTCACTGTAAGGGAATAAGCTGTATAAGTCTACACGAAATTATGATGCAGTGTTGAGAACAGGGGTTCTGCCAGCCTGGGAGGGAGCCATGGTGCTTTGCTGAGCCTTTCCTTCCTCCCCATCTGCAGCATCCATCCCTCTTAAAGTAGAGGCTGTCCTCCCTTGGGTAGGGAAGGAAAGTTGACTTGGCCACCTACCTCAGCTGACACGGTACAATTAGCCCTGCTAATGAACTGTCAAAGTATCAAAAACTTGATATTTAATGGCCATAGCCGTTGCTAAGACTTTTCCAGCAGGGTAATTTCTAAAAGATCCTGGCTTTTGGACATGACTATGAGGAGCCATCTCCGGGCCAGACACTAATAGCTGTACTATTGTAATGGGTCTGTCAGCAGCTTTTCTACCCTTGTGAAAGCAACGCCCTCATCAGAGGGACAGGTTAGAGTTTAAACATCACAGCATCATTCTTAATGCTGTAAAGCATGTCAGTTCGCAGCTGTATTTTATACAAGCGTATAAAGGGGAGCAACGCATGCCATTTGTCTCCAGCTGCCAGTAGAGCCTAGACATGACAGTAGCCAAGCAAATCCAGGGTGATGAAGGGTTTCAGGGAATGACTCGTAGCCTCACTAGTTGAGATTGAAGGAGACCATGGCATGTGTCTTGTAATTTTCTGAGTAAAATATGATGCCCTAATGTTGTACTAATATGTAGGAAAGTGTAATTACTCATGTCACAGTGATCCTGCACTCAGTTGGATGAAAAGGATTGTGAGAAAAAAATATCTCTGATTGAGGGCTGATAACAAGACACATTCTTCTGGCTAAAATTTCTATTAATCAAAATAGAGATTTTCTACTAATCAAAAAAATGCATCAATATATTTCATTTTAATCTTTATCACATATGAAGCAAAGGTTAGATTGTGATCTGTTTTGAATACAGGATTCTGAACAACTTAATCTTTTCACTATGCAGAAATAAAAAGTATGTTTTTCCAGAGGTTTGGGGTTTTTTCCTTCTCTTTTTGGGTAGCAATTTTTAAACAAATAAAATTAATCTAAATGCTGAGAAATATTAATGGCATATGCCAACTTTTTAAAGAAATAAAAATCAAATCCTTCTTTGGAAGAAGCACAGTGATATCAGTGGAGATTAATTAATAGGAATTAATTTGGCCCAGTGAATCCTGAGGGAATAAGTATTCATAAAGAATATCCCAATAACCTTTATTTAAGTAGATCTGGGCACAAAATTAAGTTTTAATTTCTCAATAAATGTTATAATTTTTTTGGTCCTGAATTGGAATGAATAACAAAAAAAAATATTTTCTATCAAACAAATTTAAACTATTGGAGGGATCAATTGAATTATTTTTGCATGATAAGAATGAAATATTTAATTAAATTTTGGCTTTTCAAGACTTTTGTTCTTTAAAAAAATTTAAGCTGTATATTTTTGTGTAAATAATTCAAAAGAAAAATGAAAATGTCTGGTTTAAAGTGCTCCTTTTTCTTCTAGATACAATTTCAACAGGATTAACATTAGTTTTTATGTATACATTTTGTTAAAATAACAATATTTCTGATCAGTTTTTGTTTTAAGCTTTTGGAGATTTAGTGCCTGGATTTGATAATATAAACCAATCAGGTCTGAGCTCTATTTTAGAGGTTTTAGTTCTGTTTATAGAATCTGTCAAAGAAAAATTGACCATAAATTCACACTTTTGGAAATAGAACAATTATTTTAGGAACCTTGACCTCTGAGATAATGGGCCAAGTTTTCAGCTGGTGTCAAGTGATGTCACTTCACAAAAGACAAAGTCTCTGACCCAGAGTTGATTAGGGTTTGGGATCCTGGATTTTCGACTAAATGTTAGTGGATTTTCTGATGAAACCTCTTTATTGCTCAAGAGTTGGTTGTAATTCATATAAATATACACTCTGTCAAAAAAAAATAAAATGAATGATTTGGTATAGAAGTGCTGTTACAGTAATAAATGTCACAGACTTCATTCTCCATGTAAAAGGAACCGTGCAATCAATAACGTCTGCCACAGAAGTTCTCGGACTGTGGTCCATGGAGCCCTTGCCTGTGGTCTGGGGAGAACCAGCTGGTCAGAGGGAGCTGACTCCCCTGGTTTCAAGCTGACAAAAGACATTAAAACATAACTAAAATAAATTACTCTCTTTTTGCTTCTAAGCAGTTGCTACAGTTGCCACAGGCTTATTATGCAGTCACAAACAGTAAAGGGGAAAAATATCCGCAAGCTTGTGTGTCAGCACTGCTGACTGGAAAAGTGTGAGGACTTCTGTACTTTCAGGCCACCTTTGTTTATGCTGATGAGATTTCACTTTCTAACACTGAAATCCCAAACTGAAATTGCTGTATATTAGCTCACTCGAGCTTCTTAATCAGCTCATTGCAGAATCAGGCTGCAAGAGGTTTCATTTATAAATGAGCATGTTTTTCCCCTGTGGAAGACTTCATGGATCCTTGTTGTCAGCAGTTTTAAGGGTGTCTGTAAACACAAAAGGGATATTGATCTAATGAGTTACCTTCCTCCTTGTCCTTTATTTTCTGCATTGGCTATCTACTCCAGAAAGAAGTTGTTTCCACCACTGGGTGAACCTAAGTCATATAAGATTGATAAACCAGCCAACAGAAAGCTGAGATATGTTATTGCCAAAGATGGTGTTGCCACTTTTGCTACTCCTGAGAGCATTACCCATTTTCACTGGGTGATCCCAGGGAAAAAAAAAAAGGGGGGGGGGATATGGAGAAGAAAAGAAAAAAAACTTTAACAGAAAGCATGAGTATTGATGGACCTCACATCACCAGTCTTAACATCCAGACTGGAAGAAGTTGGGTGCTCAAGTCTAGACTTTTGAATTTCCAGTGGACCCTAAATAAAGATTATCATCAGTGCAGCTCTGTTCTCAACATCTGCAGAGTTTTCATACCCAGATGTGTGTATAGCCAATTGTTTCCATTATATCCATTTCCCCTATATTAAAGAATTTGACATTAGTTTCTGCATTTGCATCTTCCCCACTGTTGCTAGCAGGGTTCTGTGAGCATTGGATGCTGTGAATCATTAGCTGACCTACTTTTTATCAGCTTTTATCTAGTGCCTTCTGTCTTCTTCAGAATATGAGCTTTTCTCTATGTGTGCCTCACTCTCTCTTTCTCTCTTAGTTTTCAAAGATTTTTTTCTCCAAAACATTAACAGGAACCAGAGGAACAACAACAACAAAGTCAGCATATGTTTCTTCTTTGTTTTTCCAGTTTTAGTTGCCCTTAGGTAACGTTTTGAAATGACTAGTTGGTAATGATAAGGGAGGTTATAAGCAAAATATAAGGTAAGTTATTTTAGAAATAGAAGTAGTTTGTGGTTTTAATACTGGCTTCATGGAGAGAATGACCTGTACAGACCTAGGGCTCAGGTTGTGTTGACTCTGTAGTCCTAGAGCCAATGGTAGTTTATGCAGAGGCTGGCCTTTTTAAGTTGCTGATATCTGAAAAGGCTTTTTCTCTACAATAAATAATTCTGTAGGTATAGTGTGTTAATGTTGTTAGTAAAGCTCATATATGTGGCTGTCCAACCCGTTCCATTGCAGGAACTTGTTATCAGAGTTTCTTAGCTTTTTAAAACTTTAGTCACTCAGTCTGAAAATTGCATTGTCAGGTATCTGCCCAAGGCTGTATCTTTCCAGTGTCAACCAGAATGATTCAGCTGTTTCAGAGAACAAATTTAGTAGAAAATATGTTTTCTCCTCCATGAATATATAGGTTAAGACAGGCTAGGACCTACATGCTTTATAGTAGGCACTAGAAACTTAGCTAAAGTGTTGCTCTGGTGGCAGAGAAATACATTCTCCTGTCTTCATTAGAAAAAATATTGTTTAGCTTTGTCAAGTTATGAATTTAGGAGGGGTGTGGGGGGGAAATCAGTACATACTAGCCTTCACGCAGGCTACACAGATCTTGTTCCAGCCCAAGGCACCAGGAGCAGAAGACACAGTTCCCCTGCCTTTTGTAACGTGGAAAGAGGTGTTAGTGGAAGAAAATACTGGAAAAAGACTTGGTAAAAGAGAAGAGAGTAAAATTGAAAGCTGGTGAGGGAGAGGAGAAGTTACTAGAAATCAGAGAGGAAGACAGGCATTAGCTGGATAGAGAAACTAGGATGGAATTCGGGGCAGGGGGGATAGGGTAGGAGGCTGAGAATAGTGATTAGGAAGTAAAAACCACAGAGATAGGGTGTGAATTATGAGGAATTTGATCACAAACTTCAGGATAATCCACACTGAGTAATTTTGGGGCTGGACCAAGATCCTGGCACTGAGCTATGTCTTGTGTCACACTTCACATCCCCACTGTAGCAGCTTCCATGCTCGGTTACTCCTTGGTCACCTTTCTCTGGCAGCAGCTTCTGCCAAATGCAGTCTCTTGTGACATCCATGCCCTGACAGGGAGCTGGGCTGTCACAGTTGAATCCCTGCTGTCCTGGAAAGCCAGGCTCCCCGGGTCTCCTATGCTGCTGCCCCTCCTGAGGGAGCAATGAGGGCGCTGGCCCCAGCAGCTGTAGCATTTTCCCATCTGTGCTGCTTGGCCTCCAGAGGCATTGGCAGCTGCTGCCACATTCCAGCTCTGGGTGTTACAGGGCAGGAGACAGGAGAAGCCTTTTTGCCTAATTGAGCAATGCTAGCTGCTGAGCAGCCTCATCTGCTCTGGGGAAAAGGCTGTGGTCTTGATGGAAGCCTCCAGCAGGCTGGATTCGATGTCCCAGGCCACCCTAGACTAGATCTCTTTAGACTTTATTTACTGTGCCTTGCTCGAACCTTAGAGTGAATCTAGGATCCTTTACGTCCTCATGGGCTTTTCTCTGGCCTTCAGCATTATTGTGTCTGATTGCTCAAGCAAAACAAAGTCAAAGTGAGGTTATGCAGGCTACTTTAGAGACAGCATTTCCTAACTCACGTGTGCTTGACTCTGTAACCCTAATGCTCTTGCAACATAGGGGTTTTTTCCGTGTTCTATGCCTAGAGCTGTAGCTGATTCATATTGATAAATCTCCATAAAACCAGGGAACTGAGTTTATAGAAGTCCTCTTGTGGCCTGTTTTTATAGTACATATGCTACTTACTTGAAGACACTGTTGTCTGAACAAAAAGTTGCACATAGTATATGGTTATCTTGGGTACATAATTAATACGGCTGGAAACTTACTGCAGAGTGATGAATAGTTATAGTTCCCTTAGTACAAATATTTTAAAAATGAACTTTTTGTATTTTATCCACAAGCAGGATATTATGGTAAAAAAGTCCTCTACCTAATTCTCAAACTGTGTTAATTCAAAATGTAAATAAGCCAAAGATTGGCATATCATAACTATAATATATTTTAATTTTGTCCCTGTGGCATGGTTAGAAACCACAAGCACACACTTAGATTTGCTATTCTAAAGTTTTATTTTATTAATTATTTTTATTTATTCTTTATTCTTCTGGCTAAAGATCTCAGTGTAGACCTGTTGAAATTGGTACTACTCTGGAGGCAAGGATGGTTCTAGGAAATGAATCAACTATTTAGAAACTAGCAGCTCTCTGTAAGCTTCAGCTCAAAAATATGGTTGTCTACAAAGCACTGCTGCATTATTAATTAAAGTTTGATGAAGTTTAGAATCCTAGTTGCCACAGAAACTTAATTCCTGTTCCATAAGACTGATTCTATTAGAGGAGAAAAGATAAAGAACTTGGGAGCAAACATGCTCCCAAGTAGATATGCTCCTGCAAATTCAGTAACAAGATTTCTTCTCTATTAAAAAAAAAGGGGGGGGGCACATGGAAGCTATATAAATAAAACTAACAGTGGATTCAGTCCTGAAATAGCATCAGTGTAGGCAAACACCTGCCTGGTCAGCTCACACAGTGAGCATGGCACATGAGCACTGCTCTCACTTTTTCTTCCTTCCAGCTAGGTACGTCCAGCTATTTGCAACACAGTCAATGCTGCATTACTCTCCTCCTTGTACAGTGATAAGGCAGAGGCAGTAGATTTCCTTTAGCCATATTCATCTGGAAGTTTGCTGGACTTATAAATTCCATATTCTCCTCACAGGTGCATATGTTACATTATAAGACCATACTGACTTGTCACTGCTATGAAAGCGAAGGCAACATCTTTATAGTTCAGCTGTTGATAACGGAGCGTGACTTAACAGTATTACATAGCTAGCTGATCAAAAGAAAATTCTGACAAGCTTCATTGTGTATTTAAAAAAAAAATCCTTACAAGTCTAACTGTCTTTAGATATTTTAGTAATGAGTATTCTAGAGGAGAGGCAATGAAACAGAAGCCTAATGCTATGCTTATTTACATACTCCAAAGGTTCATAATAAACATTGATTAGCTCTTCTGGAAGAATAAAAGGCATAAAATGTAAAACACTCTTTATGGAGGAATATACTTTGATAAAATACCTTGAATTAAAGCCAAGATGGAAAATACTCTTCAACTGTGCATATGTTACGGTAAGAATTATGGAAACGGCACAGAGAGAAAAGCTTTTTGTGCTGCAAAAGAGAAAAGTTCTGGATGGCTCTTACTAGTAGCCTAAATTAGTTTATTAAAAGGTTTAATTTAGTTATATCATTATTTAAGTTATACTTTTCATTTGTAAGATATGCCCTATCACTGAATCTCAGGGTATTTTACCTGCATTAATAAAGTCTCAAGACAGCCTTAAAATCGTTGTCGTCTCTTTCAATAGGGATTCTCTCTTACTGTGTTTGTGAAAGATGTAGCATAACTGAGCCATAATTTTGGAGCACCAGACTAGGCACTACTGTAGTACAAATCATTATCATCAATAACATCCATAACAATGTTTTAAAAATCACTCTGAGATAAATATTGGGATTACCATTTTAGCACTGAATAAAGTGAATTACCTTTTTCTCAGACTTTTGTGAATCAGAAAAGGAAAATGTAAAACTTACACTGATGAGTAGACTTCTATCATATAGAAATTGATACTGACTGAGATTAGTTAGGAGATGCGTTGATGTGACAGAAATTTGGAAAACCACAGAAAAGAGACACTGAAATATACTTAACCCTTAGGCATAGGAAACTCTTCACCAGCCATATGAAGCTTCTACCAATCTGAAATGCAGGTGAAGTAAACCTGTTAAACCTGCCTTTTGGTTAGCTCACAAAATTACTGGTTGCATAATATTCAGCTAGTCCAAAATCATAGCTCTGATGTTGGCTGTCACCAAAGACTGGGAATTCAGTAGTCCATTGTTCCCATGAATGTCAGCCTCCTTCCCATATCTTTTGTTTCATCCTGTTCTCTTGTAGCTAACACTTATCATTTTGGTTTTGAGACTTTATTCCTCTTCCACAAAACTGTGTATTTTATTTATAATATGTAGATCTTTGCTATAAATATTTTATCAACTTTTTAATCACACTGAGGTCTTTCTTCTGTAAGTTCCCTTGGAAAAAATAGTAAGAAATCAGATGGAAAAAAAAAATCAGTTGTTAGTTCTGAAATTTCCCTCCTATTCCTGCATGATTCGTCTTTTTATGACCATTCTTTATTTCACCTGGTGTCACCATGTTCTCTTTTCCATTTTCTTGGAACAATTCAGTTCTTGCAAATATAGTTCATTTTTGCTATTGCTTCCATTCCCCTAGCCATTACTAGTATTACAATATATTTTTGACCTATGCTTATATACGCTGGTGTCCTATTTTTTACCATGATTGTCAGTCAAAGGGATATTGAAGACACTAAACAAAATCTCCCTAACTCAATGGCGAGTTTGTTGGGATACCGTAAGATTGACCAGACAGAGTCAGTTGTAGTTTTACAGCTATGTAAGCATGCGATTTTCATCCAGTGATTTCAGATCAACTGTTTACATGTGAAAACTAAATTATGTTACTGTCACAAACTATTCTGATGTTGTGTCAGAGCAGGGCTCAATTAACGGATAAGCAAGGTATATAAGATGCACATGTGAAGAAGAAAAGAAATCTCTCTGCTGAGCTGCTCCTTTGAGAGACTGGACAATTGCTGTAATTCCCATAAGTACCTATTTTCTACCTATAGTTAACACAATTTCTTATTTAGAATAGATGCTTATCCAATCTTACATGGTCTACTGTGCTGAAAGTGTCAATTAAATATGAAAGCTTATCAAAAGAAAGTAAAAGTAAGTAGCAAAGTAATTTCTTGAATGATGGCCTCACGTTGTTGTTTGAGGCAAAGACGTACATAAACAAAGAACGTGTTTTTCTGCTAACCAAGTAAAATAAAAAGTTGTTGAAAGCCATTGAGACTTTTCCCTTAATGTTAGTTATGTGCAGTAGAATTGAGTGAATAACCTTAATATACACTTAAGAAAGATTATAAAGATTGGGGTCTGACACTTTGAATTTAATTCCGTGTGAAGAATACAATGAGGTATTTTTTAATATTTTTAATCTTTGTGAATAAAGATTCTTATTTATTAGCCAAATGTTAAATAAATATCCAAGTCATTCAAGTTCTATTTCTAAATTTGCTGTTCCTAAAAAATCAACATTTGAGAAATATCAAACTCTGAGACTATATTTCAGTGCATCTGTAGATGCAACTTTTTGTATAATTTTAGTGTAGATATCACAGGCTGCCCAGAATAAAGCAACTTTAAGTTTGTGTTCTTTTCTAAAGATCACAAAGTGACTGGTGATGTTAGGTATCTGGGATAAAGGCTCTGCCATGCTGCCTGCCGTGTCTGTTCAGTCAGTGAAGGGAAAACTGTAATTGATAAGGGTTGCAGCCCATGACCCATATTCATGCACTTGTGAACAAAAGGCAGTGAGTAGCTCCTTGGTTTGAACATACTAGAGATGCAAAGAAAACTAAGCATGTCAGAGATAAGGGTGTAATTAGCTTGGGGGGGGGAGTCATTTTGAGAAGGAAAGCTATGATTTTTGGAAGATGACAGACCAGAAGAAATGCAATGTTCTGCAAGTGAACAGATTTATCTGGCTCCCAGTGCTATACACCTGTTTTCTCAGTGGCTGTGCATGTCCCTAGTACTGCATATGACCACATAGATGAATGTTCACAGCCTTTTCTCTTTTAGAGTTAATAGACCACATTCAGACATTAAATGAACGTTTCTTGTTCCTTACTGCACTTTTGCCTAGGAAATAACAATTAAATGTAATAGTTTTGGTGACTCCTTATAGCCTGCATCCAATGCAAGATATTATCACAAGGGCAAAACATTTACTGTAAGAAAAGCAAACATCAAAAAAAAAGGATGTAACAAAGAATGTCACCTGAAATGTGTGAGTTACTTGTAAAGCCAGGCAATCTAAGATTAGCTGTCTGTATCATCAAACTTCTTTATAGTCCAGAATGCACAGCACAGCACCATGGAAAGTTACCCTTTGTGCTTCAAATGAACAGTCTTGCATTCTAAAACAGTCACATTAGCACGGTGGTTCTATTAAGCTACCTTGGGTGGCTTAGCATAACATTGAACTGTTTTACTCCATGGTTTTATGAAATTGATATATATTGGGCTGAGAGATGATCATTGTGAAATGGAAATAAACATTTAAGTAGGTAAGGTAAAAAGAAAGAAATGCTGAAAAAGTAGAGTAGAAATGGAAAAGTTTATTTTCATTCATGTAAGTGACAGACTCATCTAATTTTAAACAGCTAAGATGTACACAGAAGAGTAACAATGCCTTCCAATTGCTAGAAATAA
>VYZW01027373.1:3478-118478 GCA_013401315.1 Balaeniceps rex
AAAAGAAGTCACCGATTTAAGTTATAGCTCTTTCTTCGTGGTAGGAGTGAAGTTCCTTAGAGAAAATACATGATCGCTAATGTTAACAATTCTGTGTTTCTGGCCAGACGTCAATCAGCAGATAAAATCAGACCATCTAGAAAGTCTTAAGTAGTTTTAACTGCATTATGAAAAACTAAAATTTAAGTTAGTCTTTGAACACCTAAAATTTCTTACTGTTTGTTACAAGGTTATAGATTCTCAGGGGTTTCAGGTAATTGCTAGCAGTAAAGTGCTACAGAGTGTTTTGATGAAAAGAAAATTAACTGAACTTGCTCTGTGTTTCAGAATAGTTTAATGATCACTTTGTTACTAGATAAAGCCTATGAATTGGAAATCTGAAATGTGTAGTGGCTGACTATAAAGTAGTTTCTGCTGCTGATGCGTTTTTAAATGTGTTTTAAATGCCGTAATTTTTTCCAGTGTGACCTCATTGAAATATTTTTTTATCCTTTGAGATAGAAAATTCATATTAGTTTCCATGTTATACATCTGTGTGTTTTACCCTACAGTTGATATGATTTTGATATTGGACAGTGTATGCTATTAAAGACCTAAATCTGATCATTTGAAGGTTGGGATAGAAATCACTTGACATGCTATATGCACAAGTGTAAGCGGACTGTTGCAACCCATCTTCAAAAGCAACCACACAGGTTCGTCATAAATAGTGTGGGGGTTAGTTGGCATGAACCTTGTTTTTTTTATCTAAGTCCTGTTATACTGTACTTTAAACAGTCCTCCTAACTATGCTGCGTTTTTATTTTTATGGCTTTTTTTGCGCTGTTCTGTTCATGTAGCACAAATAAGCATTGCACTTGGTACCATGCTTTACCTCATTTCAAGGAAAAAAATGCTTAACAGAGAGTAAAAATGTGGTTTGGCCTTGCTGCTGTTCTGATTTACTGAATTTGAAAAATATAATTATAATGCCTGCAATGTGTCATTTACTTGCACAACTTAAATAGGTCATTTGTAATGTCTGTGGCATTTTTACTGTATGTGGAAAAATACAACAAAGATGTGTAACAACTCTTGATTGTATTTTAAAGCTATTGTTTTTCTACTACATCATTTTACTGTTATGTGAAGTAATTAAAGTTAGAATGACCTCTGACACTCCAGTAATTATCTCTGAACAAACCAACATATTATGTGTATAATGTAGTTTTTGCGAGAAGACAGCCCCCAGTAATTTGGTCAACCTCAACTAAATCTCTGCTCGTTCTGAATATTGAGTGCCCAGTAGCGATTTCTGAAGTGTTTGTTCAGCTCGATGTTGCTAAAGTCCATACAGAAAAAAAGGCTACTATTTTTAAGTCTCATTACACAATAGTATGTTGTGACTGCAGAGTACAAAACTTGGACAAGAACAGATTTCTGTGCTGGGGAAGGAATATAGTGGTGGCCCAGGGATGAGGTGCCAGATCCTCAGCTAGTGCAAATTGATGTGGTATCATTTTAATCAGTGGAACTGCATTCTTTTACATACCTGAAGATCTTGTGCTCATATGTATGTTGCAGAGTTTGTAAGCAAATACAGAACCATAAACTGGAAAATGTGGGTTTTATGTGGTTAGTTATGTGAACATAACTATGCTACATGCATTTATCTGTATGGAAAATGAAATCTTTGTATCCCAGTCACAGCAGCACGCATAGTCCGAAAATGACAAATAGCATCATAGTCTGCTGTGATACTACACTTGCCTCTGACAGTATTCTGGGTTTGTATGTTTTGGGTGGGATTCCCTACAGAAACATGGAAATCTCTGTATTTATTACATGAGTAAAGCGAGAAGGATTTTGATTTTTGGTACTTATTACTGACATTGATCCTTTTCCAATTGCTCTAATTTTCAAGAAGTTAAAGTTAATTTCTTTACTTTCATGTTAGGTTTAAAACTTAAAACACTACAGTTCATGACCATGAAATGTAATCTAAATATCAACTGTAACTCAATCTGAATTATGTTAGCAAATATCTAGAGGTCATTGTAGTATACTCCACTAGCAGTTAAAATTAACTTCTGTCAAAGCTAACTACATTTCTTAAAAATAAATTTCATCCAATAAAGTCCTTGGGTTTTTTCCCTCTTATTTGAATGGCAACCACAGACTACTTAATTGCTTTGTAGATGCACTCAGAATTTACTGCAGCAGCAAGTTGGAGAGAAAAATGTTTGTGAACAAGAATTGGAAATTGCAGGCATTTTTATTGTAAATAGTTTGACTGAAAAGATGGTTAAAATCAAGTAGAATGAATAACATATAATTTGATGGACAATAAAATATTTACCATCACATGCTGCAGCTGTCTTTAAGGGACATAAAATGTAATTCATTCATACTGTAATCATGCTGCAGAAGTTTGCAATCTGCACCTTATGGATCACAATTACCTTTAATAGTTTTTTGTAATAATTGTAGCTGAGTATATCTCCAATAAAGTTATGGTCTGTTCACCTTGTATTGTCTTTTTGCTTTTGTTTTTAGTTCCTCTTAATCTTTCCATAAATCTTCTAGAGTTTACAAAAAATTATTTTTCAGTCTTGGTCTAAATAAAAGAAAATGATTTGTGAAAACATTATTTCGTGACCTTGTTTAAAGACAAGTCTGCTTGTCTCCTTCCTCTGATGAATGAACTGTCTTCATAGCTATGTGAAGACTCTTAAGGGACACTCAGGTTAAAAATGATGGTGTACATGCTACAATTTGATCTCTGTGTTGACCATTATACCTGCAAAATTTCTGTTGGAGCTGGGAGGCCCCAGAGCACAAGGGTTCAGTAACACAGGTTTACACAATTTGGCACATGTTTTAAGAAAAACATGTTAATCTTAGCTAATAGTCTCAGCAGTAATAACATTAGTTTTAATTATTTTTTTCCATTTGTTTTCCATTAGTATTTCACTTACCCTGAATATTGAAAGCGTGTTTGTAGAGTGTTCTGACTGGCACACCAGTGTCATGTCTATGTTTTACAGAGACGAGGCAGACTTGTCAGTCAAAGATTGGGAGTCTTCCCAGTGCAGCAGCCATTTTTTTAGCATCTGCAATGGGCAGCTTCTACTACACGTTTTGTCTTAGCGAAAAGCCGCTGAACTGCTGATAAGCATGGCGTACCTTTTTCTGGGACTTGAAGGAGGGCGGAATTGCCTAAGTCTTCCAAAGGAGTCAGTTCCTTGTCTCAGCTGTGATGAAGAAAACAATTCTCAGCTGAGAATCCTGAGGAACATTGTGGATCTTCGCTGGTATTCCAGTTCTTTTTTTCCCCTCTAGGTTCCACGCTGACAGTGATGGCACTGGTAGGTAAGGCCCTTTAAGCTCCAATGTGTAGGCTGGTAAGCTGTAGTAGGGAATGACAACACAGCCCCCATCCCCCAAGTTCTAGCAAGTGGGTCAAATCGGTAAACTTCCTTTCCCCAAATTTTCTACAGGAAAATAGGCCTGAAAATAATAATTAAAAAAAACAACCAACCAAACAAAAAAAACCCTTGAAGATGCTATTATCTTCCTGTTAGTTGTGGAGGAATGTGGAGGGATGGCCACCTAAACTTGAGTCTCAAAGGAAGTGGTCCATCCCTTGCTGGGTAGTAATGTGAAGCATCCAGCGTTCTCCAGAAAGTCAAAAGTGTAAAATCAATCAAGGTTCTGCTTCAAAGGCAGGTGACTGCATTTTTTGTCAGTATGGGAGCATCACCTACTTACTGTAGATTTTGAGTGCAGCTTATTAGCAAGGGTGTTGAAACTGCATAACATAAAGATCCTTTTAGATTTTTAAATTTAAGCTGCTCAGAATGCAGCAACAACTGGGCACTTCCTGCTGCCCAAAGGAACATCTGGCTTGACTTAAAAAGAGGAATAATTAACTTTAGTAAAGCTATAACATCAAGACACAAATTTTCAGGGTAGTTACCATTTGTCATCCTGACAAACCTCAGTGGCCACTCTATAGGAATTGAAGAGAATACCTCCATATCTATCTGAAGAAGAGTTTACAGGTACTGGTTTCTCGTCTCCTTATTATAAGAACAAATGTGTTTCATAATTGCATCAATAGAGCTTAGATACCTATTTGGTTAGCTGCTATTCTTCTTAAGTAAAACCATACAGAAAAAGGAATTTGAGTGAAAACTGAGGGAAATAAGTTTTTGAATATGCTTGCCCTGAAAAGAGGTAGTAACAAAGCTAATCGTAACTCCAAGTCCAGAAACAGAGGAGCAGATTTGGTGCTTGGCTGGGCTTCCTTTAACACTTCTGCTAGAGTCCAAGTGCAGGATCTGTTGCTTAGAGGAAATCTCCATGTCAGTGGATGCAGGCAGTACTGACATGTAAGTGGGTTTTATTTTTCTCATAGCTGTGATTATGTCCTTCCTTATTGTAGAATCTGAACAATACTTTCATTTTGGTGAGTAAAATAACCAAGGACCTTCTATATGTTATGAAAACAGTATCATTTACTCTGCAGCTTAACCACCTCCACTTACCTGGCTTGTATTTTTTTTTAACATTACTTTTTTTATATATATTTTATTGGAAGCCTCATGCTAACTCTTAAATTGAAGTAATTTTCTTCTGTTAACTTGAAAATTTCCTGTAGTTTTGGGTTCCTGTCCAGCTCCCACTGGAGTCACTGGGAAGACATCCACTTGGGCTCTGTAATTTGTGTGCATTTGAACTTAACACAAAAGTCCTTCAGATAAAATAAGTGTAAATGCTAGACGTCAAGTAAAAGTTGAGAAATGCAATGACGTGCAAAGGCAGCCTTTTCTGTTTTGCTTCTATTTTTGAGGCTCTTAAGTAAAAATGGTGGCATGTTTGCCAGCAACCTACTTTTGAGATAGCCCACCTATTGCGGTGAATATCCAACTGCTTGCTCCATTTTCTTTTGCCAGGTGGGCAAGATTTAGAGGGGAGGAAGGAGGGGAATATTCCTCACAGCTTTTATTAACATCTAGGATTCTTCAGCTAACTTCAGGCGTGCGCTCTGCAGACAGCTGCATCTGGGCTAACTCCCACCCATTTTTTCTGCTTTCAGTGGAGCCACGTCAGCAGCTGCAGGGCACCATTCGGTTTTTCCTGCCCTTGGATGACCCTTTCAACATGAGGTGAGTTGAATGAGAGAACGGCCCCTTCCTCCCCACTCAGGGCTGGCACTCAACTGATGAGATGGATCCCATGCTGTAGCTTGAAGCTGGAAATGTTCATTCAGGGAAAGTGATGGGGCAAGGAGAAGAGGGGATTTCATCTAGCTGCACCATGGCCAGCAAGTCACTAGTTACTCCAGGGTCACGCTCATCTCTTGCCAAGGTGAGGATGATCCCATCTTTACTGCCACTTGGCCTGAAGCAGGGGAATGAGTATGAACTGTTGCAGCTGCTCCAGCATTTGTAATAAAATGATGCTAAGTTTACAGACTTCACTTGCCTAACTGAAGCACTGAGGTCCAGGAGGGGACTGCAGGATCACCAGTCCTGTCTTAAACGATATACTCCTTTAAGAAAGTAGTTTTCACAGAAGTACTTGAGTGGCACTTTGCCATCAATTTTAGGGTGAAGTTTTTGACTTTGTTTTATAAATGAAAATCTGAGTAACACAGAGGAGCAGCGCTATGGTTGTACGAGTTGCGTATTGCACAACTACTAGCTTTAGCACAAGTGTCTGTGAACACAGATATCGTTAAGCATAGACATCTGCTTCCATGTTATACCACAGCTGTCTACACCAGCCATTTTTGCTTTCAGGTATTCACTCTCCAGTCACCTGAATTTAGGCAAGACCCTGGTGTCAGAACAAAACCCTCCCTTGCATTCAGTCAAGCCTCAGTATCTTGATAGCTAAGATCTGCCCTATTCTCACACATCTATAGCAATTAATAGTATTTTGCAGCACCAATTTTAAGTTAAGAAACTATTGCTTTCGGGGTGATTCTAGCTGGAATAGCAGGGCATTATGTTCCTGCCAGCAACACTCATCACCTTCCTCCCAGCTTTACATAGTACATGCGCTCCAGGCAAAAGAGATCTCATTATACAAACAAGCATGGCACAGGCAGCCGTGCTCCCTGTCTCGCCAACTGGCGGCTGTGCAGGGCCGTGCCAGCAAAAAGCTTGCTTAAAACAAGGGCAAAAGTTCCCAAGACTCTGCCTCAACAACAGCGTTGAAGTTGCTGGTGGTGGAGATGGGAAGGGATCTGTGGAAGATGTAGTAACCATTTTTTTTCCTGGACCAAATGCCTTTGCTGGTCTTTAAAATATTGCCCTTTCTGTGGAATCCATCAGCTAGAAGGGTTCCTGCACTGAGCACCAAGCACTGCCTGCTATGGAGGGCTGAATTCCCAAAGAGTGCCGCTGTCCCCAGCAAGGCAGAGGAGAAGGGCTATTCAGACCTTCCTGACCCACCTTGCAGAGCTGAATCAAGCACACATCCTTGTGCGTGAGCATTGCAAGGGTACTCCTTATTTTACTTAATGTTTGGTTGCAAGCCACTAAATTAGTGTAAAATAACAATACAGCAACCTCTGTGGAAGATTTCTTGTAAAGTTTTGCTGGTTTATTGGCAGTTTAGCTAAGGTGAAGGGTTACTTAATGCAGCAGCTAAATAAATCACAAGAGCCTGTGGCACGTGGGCTGCAGGAACTAAACTAAACATGAGTATATAATCTTTGCTAGGTATGTAGCAGCTGCTTTTTGTGTAGGATAGGGTGTGTTGATGTGTCAGAAAATCCCAGAAACTGCACTGACTGAGGCAAGGAGTGGCGGGGGACCTGCATAAATACCTGAGATGTATCAACAAATGGAGAAAGTTGCAGGCTGGAAATATTTTGGAAGAAATGCCAAGATTCAGAGACAGCTCAAATATAGAGAGGAAAGGGAACAGACCTGGGCAACTCGGCTCTTAAATCAGCTGCCCAGAAAGGGGGGGGTGAGAGCATGGTGGAGGAGGGATGGGCAATGGTGGAAACGGGCAGAGCTGAAGTTCGCTTATTCCAGCATCAGGTTTTAAGGTGGGAGGGACTGAGAAGAGGAGACCAACTGAAGTAGAGCCTTACAAGAAGCAGAGGTTGAGCTTGGCCACCAGGTACTGCAGAAGTCACTTATCAGTTTTTGCCACTTCCAATTATCTTTAAGCCTCAAGTATCCTTGAACTTAGTCCTCTGAGGTCCAAAACAAGTCCTGCGGTCCAGGGGCCATCTTGCCCTGAACGTTGCTTCCTCCCGCAACAGTTTAGAGCTTGCGACTCTTTGCATGTCACCCCTGTGAGGATTCCATGTCTTAACTGCAATAGTGAAAACTCTGCCTTGCATCCAAAGCAGGCGTGTGGTGCGAAGAGCTGTGGTCTGTCTGCTGTGCCAACAGTAAAGGTACAGTTTCTGTGCCAGCCACACCACAGACAGCAGGCACAGTGAGGTTGTGTTTGACAGGTGGGAAACTGGTTTTGCTGTTAGGGATAAGACTCTAGTTGTGGCCTTCTGGCATCACTCAGCTTAAAATCCCCTGCTGTTTTTCACCTTGTTGTGATTGCTTGCATTGAGAGCTACATTTGCTCATCCCCCACATCGGCACAGTCTTCTGTCTTCTTTGAAAAAGCATGTCTGCCATAAGCCTTCACCAACATAACATGTCTCAAATGAGAGAGAAGCAATTGCAGCTTAGGGTTTCAGTTGTCTGGTTGACATCTAATAGGCAGGAGTAAGCCCATCGGTGGTGATTTTCAGGCCACAGTTTTGAGCTTTTGACTGATTTCCTTTTAAAGCTAAATCTAACCTGAAGTTCAGAAGTTGATTCCTTACAGTGATCAAAGAGGTTCTGAGAAGGTCTTGAGTGAGACCAGGCTGGAGAGATTTGGGGCTGACATGAAGCCACAGGAGACTACTTTGGCAATTATGGCAAGCACGAAGAAGCAGATGAAGCCGCGATTCCAGTCAACTGAGGAACACAAATATTTTTCAGTGGTGTAGGTAACAGCAGTCTTTGATGGCCAAATTCTAACTGGGTGAATGGCCTAGCCATAAATCCATGCATCTGCCTGATTTTTCTCTAATGTTGCATTATTTTTGGACAATTTCACCCAGTTGCCCACCACAGAGGTCCCTGGTCAGTGGGCTCCTGTTGTCCCGTGGTTTTCTGGAAGCGCAGCTGGGGTTATTTTTCGGGATTTTGAGCAATGCAGCACGACGATACTGGAGATGGAGCCTTCAAGCCTTTGGCTTGACTCCCTCAGCAGCCAGGGGCTGCACCACAGGGAGGCTCATCCCGTTCCCTGACCCACTGCCTGAGGGTTGCAGCCAAAGGCAGCATCTGGGCCCTACAGTTGGGACTGCTCACGGGTGATGGTTACCACAAGGATACCCCAAATCAGCGCATGTCCTGCCACGGCTGCCTACGCACCTCCCTTGCCTGCAACTAGAGTTATGCCTTTTATATTATGCTCCTGAGACTTTGGTATAATTTTCTCCACCCCCCGTCCCCAACCACCTCTCTCGACTGTCAGTGTTTATAACCACTGCGCACAGTTACTCTCCTCCCCTAACCCCCGCTCCACCCCAGAGGCAGCTGTATTTCCACAGCGAATGAAGCAATTCCTGTATGTATGATTTTAAAGTGCTTCGGGACCCTTTGGGAGAGAAGGTGCTATTGTACAAGTACAAGATATTATTAAAACAGGAATCTGTGTAATGGGTGATAAATTTTGATACTGTATGTTTAATATAACATGACGGTTGTAAATCCACTGAATTACCATAGGTATTTGCTGTGCAGTGTGTTTATGAATTGTTTGGGCAGGTGTTTTTCAAGTCCCAGTTTTTCACACGAAATGTGAATTATAGGACAGTTTAATAATATTCCTTACTAGACTTCAATATACCACAATTAGCTGCAGAAATGTTATCACTTGAAGGCTGAGCTTGGTTGCTGATTAAGTTCATGTATAAGAAGGTAGATGAAAAAAGCAGCGCAGAGAAAAGAGATCTGCAGAAGTAAACTTTTAGATCTGTCTTTGATCTCTTACAAGCAAATATCTTTTAAAGCCGCAGAAATCAATAGTTTCAGTATTGTCCAACTGTATTTTACATGTGCTTCCATATAGGTTAGAAGCAGTTTATTTCGATTGCAATAACGAAATGGTTCTCTAAAAGTTTATATTCAATAGTTATACTATTAATATTTATTGATGTGAAGGGATATCTGTACTGCACATGTTATTTGAATCAAACCTTGCTGGATAGTTTTAAAATCAGATCCAAAATAATGTAATTCAGGATTACATAGGGTTGGAATTTCTTATTTTTATTTTTTACTGACTTCCACATAAAAAAGACTTATAAGACCTTGAAAAAACGCTTCCCTTTTCTGAACAAGAGAGAAGTGCTCTGTTTCACTCTTCCATCTGCTTTTGTACTACGAGCTGAACCTCATCCCGAGCTGACGTTATACGAAGCAGCACAGCAGTAAACTATCTAGAGGTAGAGCTGGGTAGAGGTTTTAAAACTTAGAGACTGAAGAACACATCTTCTCCATCACTGTAGGATTTTGTGAGTGTAAATTGGGCTGTCATTAGTTTTGTTAAAGCCTACTGCTGATGTTCTTTGGGGTGTGGAGCCCTTTGCTTTTCACGTAGGTGTTTGCAGCTCCAGGGGGTTTGCCATGACTTACGCACCTCTGTAGCCGTTGGTGGCACCTTCCAGACCAGTGAGGCTCAGGGCTGCGTTTTGGAGCTGCTGCACTCCCACTGCTCCAGCTGACGTCCAGGATGGCTGTAGGTGCTGGGCATCGCCGCCCACCTCTCCAAGCCCTGTCCCACCATAGCTCGTGCCTCCCTGAGTGCCCGGGAGCTCAGCACCGCCAGGATCGGACCCATCATTGAGCGTAGTTGGTTCTCACCAGCACGACGTTACAAGCTGGTAGCTCGGATGGAGGTTTACTTAAACAATTTCTTTCCACTTGACTGGCGTAAGGAAGGCGTTTGCAGCCCGCCCCCCCTCCCCGCGCTGTGCCTTGTGTATGTGTAAAAGCTGCCCTTGGCCCCAGATGATATGTTTGCATTTCATAATTAATGCTGAACTCGACTTGAGGCAGATACCAAAGGACAATTTTTTAAACAGATGTTGCAGGTCACTTGTAAGTTATTTGTCAAATAAGTTTCAGAGCGCAAGCCGCTGCTTTTGCCATTGTAACCAAAGGCGTATGCTGTTCAGCAGCAGTAATTACAAAGCCAGGGCAACGCAGGGAAAATTCATCTTATTTAAAAGTGTTTTAGTGTCACCAAACAGCTTGCTATGCCATTAGGCAAGTTTTGTTAGACACGTTCGAGTTGAGGGTTTTAATTTGTTTGAAGTATTCTCTAAAACAGAATTATGTTGGAGTTTACATAAAATGAGAGAATGACATGAAAAGTTTTAACTTAAGCAGCAAAATATAAAGGCTAATCTTATTTAAAAGTAATATGTGTGTCTTGATTGAGTGCCCAGATACACTCAACTGGGACATTTTAGTGGAATCGGTTCTAAGCTGTTACACTGAGTTATACAGAGTAGGTTTTCCTGAGCTCACATTGCCAGACCTGAAATACTCTTGTGGCTGCATTTAATAAAGAAACGAAAGTCTTGGGTAAGGGGATATGATTTTTTATGACAGAAGGAATGCAAATAACTTTTAGTCTCATTGCCTAGACCGGGTTTGGTCTGATTTGATGGAGTTTAATAATGACTTATAACCTGTGCTGACAATGTGCAGACCCGCACAACGTCATTTAACTCATTTATTCTGCTTGCTGTAAAAACAAAGAGATGGCAAATAAATATATGGAAAGTTCATTGTTTGTCAGAGAGCCCAAGCCAAAAGTTTTCAGTGACCTTTTAAAATATGGTCCCAGGCTAGTACTAAAATGTCTGTCACTCAGCGCACACACTTGCACAATTTGGCCTTTTAACCCGTGCATCTTGTTTTTCTCTCTTTCAACTGGTTGTATGAATTTCAAATCAGCTGCAGCTATTTAAGTTTTTGCATTGGAGGATTACTGTAAATTGCAGTCTGACAATTACAATGTACAGCGCACAGGAGAGTTATTAATGGATAGGCCTACTGATGGCCTTTCAGCGCTGACGAGGGCCTGGTGTTCCTCACCCGTAATTAGATCCAGTGGTTGGGGTCTGCGTGGACGAGGTAGAGGAGGGGGTTGGCCGTGGAGCGCCACTTTATCAGAGGAAGATATCAATTGATCAGAGATAGTTACTATCGGCAACGTCTAAATCTCTAATTCACCTTCTTCTTAATGACTTGTATTGGCTTAAGAAGCTAAGTTACTTGACAACACGGAGCTCGGCTGACAAAGCCGCGCAGGTGGTTTTAATAGAGGATTTCTGTTGCTTGAGACTTCACTAAAGACGGAGCAACAGTTCAACAGACACAACAGAGGCCAGTAAAAACCCTGGTCTGCTGCTCTGCTCGCCGAGGATACCAGCGGGGCTCGGGCTGCAGCGAACCACCGCTCCCATTTATGCTGCGCTTTTTTCCTTTGCAAATCCTGCACAAAAGGTTTTCTCTGAGATTTCAGTGTTTATTTTAAGGAATGAAACTTATGTGGGCAAAAAGCATATTTGACAAATGAAAACCCTTCGGGGGGGGATTTTTTTTTTTTTTTTTAATTGGCCTTTGAAAAACGTTTTCCAGCACATAATATTCCTGAAAAAGTAAATATGCTTTTTAGGATGAAGAGGGAGTCCAAAGCCCAGGGAGAACCAGTAAGCTTTGTAAAAGTTTAAGACAATGGTCATTTACTGATGATAAACCCAGAAGATTGACTGCAAGCCAAGTGTTTAGATTAGACATGGCATCACGAACCAAAATTTCAGCTTTTTAATGAAGTAACCCAAGAAGCAACAGGTTTGTGCTTAGATTATCACAGTGTAAATCCAGTAAGAGATGGGTACCTAACTTCCCAAGGTGCTACTGATCCAGCCCTGATCCTTTCTAGAAGGATTACAATCACCTGCCGGGAAGTTTTCCATGCAGTTAAGCTTGTAGCCAATCTGATGTTCGCAGTATGTCCCAGAGGTTTATTATTATTATCTTTATTCAGATTATGTATACCCATGATGAATATAGGTTTGAGTCTGTTAAGGTTTTTTTGAGGGTAAACATTTGTTTAAAATCTTGTTCCAATCTCTTAACACATAGTGAAGTAAAATCTAATTGAGTAGATCACTGGCATAGGTGGAACTTTCTGTTGTTGTTCTTGAGGGAGAGCTCAACAGAAAAGCAGGTCTGTGAGACTTTGCATTTTAGCCTTGAGTGGAAACATATTTATCAGTACACAGCATGCTTTTTTAAGGCCTTCTGGAACTAGCAAAGCTGAGGGACCTGTCTTCTGGTTTCACTATCCAGGTTTGTGACCTCACTCCCAATACCACTTCTGGGTTCATGTCACGGTTTCTACTTGTAAGCACTAATTTTCCATTTGCACTTCCACTGGACTTGCAACCTATTTCTGTAAGCTATGGTTTTGCAGCTCCTTGGTCAGGGACCAGTGGCCTGAAGTGTTAAGAATAAATACACTGTGCACCTGTAGCATGCTGTTATCTCAAGATCTCAAAGTGCCTTCGAAACTTGCTAATTATGGTTTATAAAGCTCTGAGTGTTATCCCTGTCAGAGGAGAAAACAAACACAGAGGGAAATAAATAACTCTCCCGAGAGCAATAAATTGTTAAATGGTTCATTAAGTGATTTGCCCAGACAAGGATACAGACTGAGCTAGAGCATGGATTGAAATCCTGATTCTTTGATGCTGATGGTGAGAGTCCCATTGGCTTCAATCTTGTCAGGAGCTCACCAGCACGTTTTTTGTTTTACGTGAGAAGAGCACCCAGGAGCCCAAGTCACAGATGAGTTATCACATAAGTATAAGCTTTCCTCATTAAAATGAGAGCTGCCATTTCGGAGCTGTCTGAGCTAGCCAGCTGGGGTGCCAGTGTCATCCTGACTTCAACGTGGATGTACCAGCAGAAAGCTGACTGGAGAATGGTGCTGAGGTGGAAGGCTGCTTCTCCGTACTATGGAGCAAAGCAAAAGCATGGTGATAGCACTCTTCTTCAACCCAAAATGTAGCTATTCTGCCATGGACAATGAGGGATGTCCAACAAGTCCTTTTTGAAACAGGTGTGTAGGTCAGCTGTTTGTTATAAAATGTATTTTTATTTTATAGTTGCATGTGCTTATGCCCTTAGACTTCTGCTTTTTGTGTTTGAAGTTATCTCAAGCAGGGAAAGTTTCTTCACTCATATTTGTAGAGCATCCTGGACAGTGAAAAGCTATCACTGATATCTTTGCATGCTATTATTTATTCATGAATGAGTAGCGATGGTGGGGGCAATAAACAATGTGGCTCTACGAGACCCTGGTGCACCACAGGAAGGGTGTTTTCCTCCTATCCCATGTCTTGTGTGAGCTGCCAGGTATTGGTGTTGGGGCAGACCTGAGTCTCAACTGTGCTGTCTGCAACTACGTGCCAAATAGGCAAAAGTTAAACTTCTCACTGAGGAAGACTTTGGCACCAAGAATCAAACACAATCCTTTCTCTTGCCGTAAGTCTGTCTTTTTTTATTATTTAATTTTCTTTTAAGTATGGGTTGGAGTATTTCAATTACTTTATTTTACTTTACCTGTGTTCAAGAACTTGCTGAAAGAATCGTTTTGGATGCAAAGAGCAAACCTTGATCACTCAGCCCTTGAAGGTGACAGTTTTGGCACATTTTGAGGGTTCAAAGCAGGGGGGCCACATTCTTTGCTCTTGTAAAAAGGGGAACCCCTGCTGACTCAGTCGAGTTCTGTTCATTAACACAGGGAAGATAGGGCCCAGTGGTTTGCTCTATAATGGTTTCCATAAGAGACATCTCAGCTCAGTCCCTGTAATAGCTTGTGTGGTGTGAATAATCGCCAAGCTGTTAGCAATTTTGAGCAAGCCTGTTAGCACCATGACCTGATCAGCTGAGTTTTGCAGAGAGACATCACCGAGCCATTCTGTTGCTCACAGCCGCATCGTTCCTGCAGTTCACGTCTTCCTTCGGGGCAGCGTAATGCGGGAGCTGCTGGTATTAGGTAACTTTTCCCCCTTTTTCTCTTGCTGTCCTATGATGATTGTGTCCCACCATGTAGTATTTCAAACATGCTTATTAAATTCAATGATTTTGAAGATAGTTACTTTCCTGCCTAATGCCCATTAGCTAATGACATTGGGGTAAGCTGGTCAAAAGAGAGTACATGGTAGGTGATCTTATTCCACCACTGTGCACCTGAACCAAGACCAAAATATGATTTTTTGTGCATTGGAGCATGTATCTATGCCTTGTTCTTCTTTCCCAAGTAAAAAAGTTTACTAATTTAACCTTTAGTGTGTCTATAGTTATGCTATATACATATGTATATATGACTTGCTCATATATGACTTGCACATCAAGCCATCTGACAGCAAAGCACTGCTGCAAAAACCATTATAATGAATAACTGACTTCTGTCTTAGTGGTGCCTTCATCTTTTTATTCCTTTTTAAAACAAAGTCTGTTTTGACTGCTTTGCTATACTGTTAACAGACAGATACACTCCAAATGTTGGCAGTTATATTCAAGGCTGGATTAGTATAGGTTTGTTATTTTACTAGCGTATCCAAAGGCAAATACTCCTACTGGACTCCACCCTTCAGCTGTGAAACAGGTTGTAAATCAGTCCCTTTTTTGTTGTTTTTAAAGTAGTTTAGGGGCTTTAAAATAGTATTTAACATTATTACAGTCTGCTTGAATATTGTACAATTTCTAACTATTACTTCTTTTTTATATCCACTTTTCTGCCACTCAGAAGCTTCTAAAGAAAACAATGCAGTCACTACTAATGCTCAGGTGTAGCAGAAGTGCTTATAATGTTCTTAATGACTATTCTCCCCCAAGTATTTAGGTGCCATAATTTTTAGCCTGCTAAAAGAAAACAGCATTTACAGAGGGAAAGAATGAAGGCCAAGTTTTCAGACTTTGTCCCTTTGAGGCTGTAACAAGTAAATTTGTCCTTGCTTCTTTCCCTAGGAAAGCTCCAGTAGGTGCACAGCCATCTGTCCTTGTCCTCGTGCTGCCCTCCTTAATGTAGCACTAAGACTATGGAAAAAAATATTCTGCATCTGGAAGTATGGAAGGAAATGGCTACTGGGTCAGGAGCCAGCAGTTCTGGTGCTAGCACATGTTCAGCCACATCCATCAAGCACTCTGTGACCTGTGAAAATGATATCCTAAAATATCCCTGTTCGTTTGTTTCTATTTTGAAATTGTGGTCTCCAGGTTTATTCTCTTTCCTCAAAGTCAGAGCAATGTAATCTGAATGCTGGAGGAAACTGTTGTTTGAGCCGATCTTCTTAGATTCTTGACTGATTCTAAAAATAGAGCCCTCCTATCCATTAAGATAAGGCTGAAACGCTGGTGACATTAAGCACGGCTAATAGCTTTGGTGTTCTGGTCTGCAAAAAAATGTCCATCCTGTCTGGCAGGGACATGGCATCTGTCTAGTCTCTCAGACCTGGGTTAGAGGCTCCAGTCTATAACGTGTCACCTCCCGTCATGTCCTAGCAGCTACTGTCCCCAGAGGGAGGGACGTAACGAACAGACAACGTTTCAGAGCTCTTGTGATAAAGCTTGTGTACCCTGGAAGATCAATCTGCTTCTACCTCACCTTGTCCTCTTCTGATTTCACATCCCTGAAACCCCCGTGCTGTTTGTTTTCATTTTCTTTGCAAGGGTCCCTTTGTCTGGACTCCTGCCGGGTCTCATGTTCCCCTTCGTGTCCTGCCCCTTCGGCCAGGGAGTGCATGTGGGAGTAACGCAGCGTGTGCTGGGGTGCACTCAGCCTCACCTATGGACTGGCATCTGTGTGCAACATGCTGTGCAAACCCAAGGCTGCTGGCTATGTCAGAAGCATGTTTAGAGCTTCCAAAATGTAAGGACTAAAAGATGAAAAAAATTATGATTTTTCATTCCCTGTAAGCTAACCACTGTGTAGACTGACTTCCAACCTTGCTTTCCTGCCCTCCCAGTGCTCTGTTCCTGCCTCTCCCCCAGCACGAGCAGCAGTGTTTGCAGACTGCACGCTGAGCTGGGCGAGGGAACTATCCCCATCGCAGCGTATGTTTGGGTATTTCTCTGGTTTATGGTCACGTTATCTTTCAGTTGGGTCAGGTTCCTCATCTGACCTACTGCATAGCTTCAGCAGCACCGGCATCAATACGAGGGAGAAGGCAGGGCTGCTGAAGGCAGGGGAAGCATGGGCTGACACCAGCCTCCGCTTCCCCGGGTTGCGAGCTCCCGGCCACGTGCTCCCAACCCGTGTCTCCCATCACACTAACCATGGAGTATGACCAGGGCCAGCTCCTGACCTGATGCTCAGGTTACGTGACCAGCTGATGTGTCTGTGTGTGGCCGCGTGGTCCCAGCTCAAAGAAAGCGTCGGAAATGGATGACGATGGGATGGAAAGGGAGAGCTGGGCCACTGCTCTCGGGAGCAGTCAGCGGCTGGGTCAGACTAGGTGCGGTGTGAAACCGAGCCTGCGTGGAGGATGGATCAAAGCACCATCTCAGCGTGTTCATGTCAGACACAGAAAGCGCTTAGCAATTTACTTCGGTGGTGAGATAGAAGAAGTTTACTTAATACTTCTGGAAGACATCAGTCTGTGTGCTGTGGCTCATTCCTGCTCACCTCCCTCCCCATCTGCTGCACGCACACACGCACATGCACACACACACTCAATGGCTTCTTTGTTGGCGTGGAAAAATGCTCCACGGGGAGCTGCACATCCCAGAACACAGTTCTGTTTGCATCTCAGGTCATGATGGATCACTGTGGGGAACCTTAAATCTCTGCGGCTCTCAGATCTCTATCAAAAATGGGGGCAGCTGGAGTATGCTCCATTTAATGCAAACTACGTGCATAGCTGGATTCCTTACCACCTTGTCAATGCCACCCCCAACTGCCAAGGTCTCAGAGCCCCTGAGTCTACTGAAACCAAAGGGAGGAGAGGATTTTCTTTGACTTGGATGCAGGGTTTTTAAAGGGAACTTGGGAAATAATTAACACATAATTAACCTGTGGAACTTTCTGCCAGGAAGTATTACTGAGGCCAACCGCTCTGCAGGGTTAGGAATTTATATGAATAATAAGAGGTCCAAAGTGGAAAAGGTATCAGCCTTCAAAGCAGGGAGGACATCATTAACCAAAATGAGTTAAGTAGATGGTTTTCTTATGGATAAATTATTTCCTAGTGGTCTATTATGGGATGTCTTGTGCCTTCCTGTGAAGCCTCTGGGAATAGCTACTGATGAAGACAATAGAGCACTGGTCTGATCCACTCTGGCAAACATGTTTCCTATTAAATATTCAGTATTGCAGATGTTGTGCTCTAGAGCTAATAGACCAGCACTCACCCTGGTTCCTACTGTGCTCCAGGAAATAATTGCTTGTTCAACCAATTTAAAAAATATATCTTATTTGATCCCAGATCTGTCACTCCTGTAGATTGCTGTTATTTGAATGATTCATTGTCAGTTCATCTCACTGGCAAGTTGTTCGTTAGAAATGAAAAAATACATATGGAGGAAACCAGTCAGTTTAGGGAGTGAACTACATAAGGGTGTGACACGAAACTGTCAGAACAGGTCAGACTGAAAGGCCACCCTGCCCAAGATGCACCTCTGAGGAAAGAATATAAGCAATGGAGTAAGCGTAGAGTTATCCTTCCCAGTAGACCATCTGATTATGGCACTTGATGTCTTGTGGGCTCCTGGAGCTTGAGGCTGCATCCCCACCACAGGACTTAATAGCCACTGAAGTTTTTTATTCCTTCTTGAACCCTTTTTATATTTTGACCTCCACTACATGCTGTGGTAGTGACATCCAATGTTGTAATTACACCCTGGGTGAGAAGGCGCCTCCTTTTGGTTGTTCTGAGCTTGCTTGGCCTGCTCCCATGGGGTGGACAAGAGTGAACAGTCATTCCCACAAGTTGTTATGGCTCCAGAGCATCTCTTATACCTTTTGCCTCCTGCCTCCTCCCGGCTTATCATCCAGCAGATCCTGAGACACCTCACAGCCTCTGGTTTCTCCCTTACTCCCTTCTTCCAAAGAGGAGTTGAAATACCTCTTCTCAGATGGGCTCCGCAAGAGACACGGAGGCTTGGAAATATTTATCTCTGTTTTGCACCCTGTCCCCCAAAGCAGCAGGTTTTACCTCTTTTCTCCTTGTCCTTGCAACAGATCTAAGCTTTCACTATCAATTTGCTCTGTAGCATTTGTGATTTTACACACTTCCACTGTATCTCCTTATCCTCTCCACCCCAAGACACTTAGTAATTTCTTTTCTGTCAAAGTACCTTTTCCACTGACTTCTTCCATGTATGAAAGTTCAATACATCCTTGTCTTTTACTGCCCTCAATGGACTTTTCTCCAACATCCTTGTTGCCTTTCCATTTTGCAGTTCTGCTGCATCCTGCTAGAGACTGGGCAGCCAAAACAGCATTAGGGATTCACGACGTGGGGGCACTGTGCACTTACACAGCAGGGCGGCGAGCACAGTGGTTGTGTTCTCCTAACTCTAAGATCACATTTGCTCTTTAGACTGCTGTGAATCCCAGAGCTGATACTTTCAGAGGTCAAACCTCAGTGAGACCCAGTTCTCTTTCCTAAATAGTTTTTGAGCCTGCTTAAGGAGTGCAGCTCCAGTAACAACTCCTTGAGACAACTCCTTGTGGGTATTTTCTCTCCACTGGGGAAATGAAAAATGGTTCTTCTAGCTTTTTCACAAGAATGAAACTATGTCCATATTGGATCAGACCAGAAGTGCATCTTGCCCACAGCCCTGTCTCTCTGATAGTGGCTTGTGGATGCTTAGGGAAAGAACCAGGTGTTATACTGTGATATTTTCTGTATATATTTTCCATATTATGCCAGTCTGTGGCTTGGAAACTTCTTGGCCAGGAGGTTGCATCTGGTTTGGTTCTCACAGTCTTTGGGGGACCTTTTCTCTGTTCACTTTCACACAGATTTTTGAATACCTTTTATTTCAGCTATTTATTAACCTGCAAGAGGAACTTGCTTTTATTCTTGAAGACCCTAGGTCTAAGGAAAAGCAGTGAAGAACTCTTGGTTTCTGACCTTTTTTTGAAACTCTAGACTCGTTCATCTGACATCCATAATAGCCATTGACATAATTTCTTTGAAAAGTATCTTTTTCTAATATAGTCTCCTTGTCCATTTGTCTATCCATGTCAGAAACCCAAGGGGACTGCAGCTCATGAAAGCCCTCCAACCTAGCTTGGAACTAGCAACCTCAGAGTGCTTGGAGACCGTAGCAAGGCACACGGCTCTCGATGGGTTATTCAGCCTTCTGCTGCCATGACTGCACTGTTATCAGTACCCAGCAAGCCAGAGGAAAGCTAGCTCTGCTGTCTGCTCAAGTTGCAGTCACACCTCCAGGTTGCAGCATAGACACCTCCTCTGTCTGAGAGTGTTGCACTACATGAGTTCTTGCAGTTATAATAAATTTACAGTGAAATATTAAACACTGGCATATACAATTTTTTTGGCAAAAAGAAACAAATGTTGGAATCTGAATTTAAAACTGTAATGCAACAAGTGAACATGCAGATTTATGGACTTAACAAACACATACAACTTTTGAGACATGCCTAGCAGACATCATGCTTTTAAAATGTCACAGTTCATGTAGCTGTCACTTCAAACGCTAAGGAAACTGGCACTCCCAAAGTGCTAGCAAGCTCTGGCTGGACAGTAACAAGACTCAGAGGTCTAAAATTAAAAACCGCCCAAGAAAATGTATAGCTTCTTAAAGACCTCATTCTGAATGTTTTATACCACACTCGTTTGCAAAGAAATGATTGTTTGATCAGCTAAATAGAAATGAGATGTTTCCACCACACCTTCGGTAGAGGAAACAGAGCTGTTTGTAATGGAGCAGCTTCCACGGGGAGCGTTATGAGCCCTGCTCATTGAAGAATGTCTTCTATGAGGTTTGCTTGCCTTTCTCTGGCAGATGTCTAATCAGTGATGCTGACATGTGTTTTACACAGTGGCCCATCTGAATGTCACTGATGAATAGGATGTATTCTAGTTCTGCAGTTATCAAAAGCCTCATTTCAGTTCACAAGTCAGATAACTTTTCTTTCTGTTACAGCATTTTAGTAATGTCAGCTTGGAAATCTCATTGCAGTCTGTTTCGGCAAATGAGGTACACTGACCTAATTGAGACCTCTAGTATAAACAGACAAAACTCCCTGGGTTTTGAGACCTGCTGCCCTTCTCCTCCTAACAGCAGCAGACAGACACCCCCATGGAAGCAGCTTTCTCCCACTGAAATGCACCAAATCATTTGATAAATGAACCTTTTTCTTCAGAAAGTTAAAATAAATATCAGAACTCAGAATACAAGAACACGTATTATGAATTCCAAGCAGACTTCACCCTTCGAAGAAACATGTTTGTGTTTGAGTTTGGGAACTTAAAAATACACACTTTCGGGTGAACTGAGACAGGAGAACTCTGGAGTGAATTTATTCTCTGCTAACAGGATATTCTACTGATGCACGGCATTAAATAATCATAGATCAGATCTTTTAAATGTTATTTTCCATATACCTGGGTGTAGTTTTACAACCAGCTACTCCCTCCTCTTCATCCCAGAGACAAGCTGCTTGTATCGGATTTTCCCATCCTTCATTAGGGTTAGTTGTCAGCCAGATCAACTCTCTCAATCAATTGACCTCACTCGCTGGAGTCCTGCTCTGAACACAGTGAGGGACAGGTACATGTGGCTGAGCACAAAGGAAAGAACATTTCGTGTCCTTTCAGCTGCAGATTCACTATTACCTTTTTCAAACCTCTAATGCAGCTGTTGGACACTAATTAGTGCACTGACTACCCCATTCCACTGAATTCCTTGTTTCCCTTGATGGCTCCACTTACGCTTCCAAGCCAAATGTTTCTATTGGGTATGGTGGGACTTTGCACTTTGGCTTAATAACAGAAGCGTAACTTTGGCACGTAACAGAAGCACAGCTAAGTCTTATCTATAAATGTGGAACCATGCTCGAAGCACATTAGGACAAGCAGTTTTGTTGCAGTTTCCACTTCTAAGAAGGGTTCCTTTTGTGAGGCAAATGGAAATAAAACAGAAAGGAAAAGAAATACTCTTCCCTCTGGGAATGTAGAAGAAAAATAGGAAAGTCCATTAAGGACTAAAAAAAAGGTAAGAAAAGAAACAATTCCTGCATTGCCACCAAGGGACACAGCAAAAATAAGTGTTGTCTCTCACTGTTGGTCAAGTTCGTTTTCTTGTCTTCCCTTAAAGAATTGAAGACAGCAGCAAGAATTGTGATGCCATTGCACTTCTCAGGTTTTCCGATCTCCGTTCTTTCTTCTACCAAACTGCCAGGCTCCTCAAAAAAGCCTTTTAGTTCATTAAAAGTTCAAGGATTGAAAAGTTCAAGAAGCTTATACATAGTAGGACTGAAATAAGAGATTTTAATGAAATTCCAGACTTGTTATCGAGTTAGAGTATTGTCACAACAGACTATTTTGTTTTGGAGATCTTTCTTTTAACATGCAGCACAAAACTAAGTAGGGCAAAAAGAAACTTCTTCAAGAAAATGAGGAGAAGAGGAATCTCCAGTCTCTGGGTTATCAGATCCTTTTTGCTTAGAGTTTGTAACAGGCACATGGTGGGATACAATGCAGTACAGTACTTTTTGAACAATACTAGACAAATACTTGCAAAAAAGTAGTTCTTGCTTTCATGGATAACTTTCTTCTCATTTGGGTGGGCAAGGCTCCTTGCTCGTGACTGCAGCTGGAGGGTTACTACCCAAAACACGGTAGCAGTTTTATCAACTGGGGACAAAATGTACACAGTCCCAGCTGAACTCAAGGATTTGCCTTTCCTGAAGCAGTTAGCAGGAGAGCCCATCACAGGCTTTTTAACATCTTTCCAATATTTAGGGCCACTTTTCTTAAACTGAGTCCCACGGCTGGATCCTTGGGAACACAGCTGCCAAAGACATGAATTCTCCACGTATGACCACATGTCCCACATGTCCTTCCCTTCCCAATGCATGTGTATTGCAAGCCTCCTGCTTCCAGCCGTGCTGATTAGGTGTGTGGCTAGAGTTGACCGGCTAGTTGGGATGATTTCTTTAATTACTCCACTGGGAAGATTAAACTATTTCCCTAGCTGTGTCCAATGAGTTGGCCATGTATTTGACACCCTCTATTTACAAGGAGATGACAAGGCAAAACATTTGGTATCAGGTGTAATGGATGGATGGATTATGCAGAAATTTGGAGGTGGAGAAGCAACATATTTAAGAGAGGTACAAATGTGTAGACTGAAACCCTTGGATTAAAAGCCTATGAAGGATTTGAGTCCTTTTATTCTTGTGCTGCCCTAGATATCAACACAACAGTGAAAGAAAGAGCGGCTCATCGAGAGCACTTTGGATTCCTGGAGTACCTTCCCACAGACCAAAGGGGTTTTGAAGCTGGCCTGGGGTGAGAAAGGGAGATTTGTGAGGGGCAGGAGTTCCTTTGCATGTCAGTGGCCCTTGTGGTGTCACAGGAAGTTTCCGGAGTATCTGAAGTCTCTTCTGACAGCCGTATGGGGATCTGTGGTGACTTAGCTGCTGGGTAGGTCAGGATAGATGTTTGCATCAGCACCTCCCAGCATTGAGTGCTGTGCTCACATAACCCCTCCCCCCCCGCCCCCTGACAAAGTGTCCAAAATAAGCTGCTTCTTGCCAAAGCTTTTGTCTTTGGCTAAGGGAATTAATAAGGAAGCCACACAGAAGGCGGCCAACTGCCTGGTGGGGCAGCATGGTGTGGGCAGGCTGCGTGGTGACAGCCTCTCCTCTGGGACACCACACGTGTGCCTGGGCAGATCTAGCAGGGGCCACGGGCCCCATTACCCTCCACTCGGCAATGTGCATTTGCCATCACATGGCATTATGTATTTAATATCTCACAAGACTTGTGTGACTTCCAAGGCTTGTATGTCACAAATGAGATGAAATGTTTTTCAAAGTGTAAAAAACCACTTTAATCCCAGGGAGAGCAGCCCTGGATTTTTACGTTGCTTCTATCGTATGTTTCTCCTGAGCCCAGAAAAAATCTGTGGTTTCTCTGGTTTGTCCATTAAGCTCTTTCATGAACCCTTTAGTGGCCCACAGGCTGTCTAGCAGGGCTTGGTCCTGCTTCACCAGGTGGAGAGGCTGCAGGTCCTGCTGGATGTGCCTACTGATATTAATGCAGAAAGCCACCCTCACTGTCTTGAGTTGTAAAGCTCTCCCATAATAAAAAAATAGATTTATGGACAGGAGATGCTTGCGTGGTGTATTGGTAATAGCTTTCTCCTTGTAGAAATATATATTCAAAAAGATATAGAAATATATATTCAAAAAGATACAGAAATGTTGAGCTGTCAAAAAAGTGATTGAAGCAGCTACCTATTATCTTTCAGGGAAAAAAAATGCTCGTTTGTCACTGACTGTCTTCTCTTGATGTGGTTATCCCCAATTAGGCTAAAAGTGCCAGAATTACAATATAGTGTCTTGCCAATTTAGCTTTACAATGGCTTGATAATTATAGAGCAGGAAAATAGTATGTCTGGAAGGGTGTTAACTGAAGAGCAAGGGGCCGGGTAAATAAACTTAACAGTGATATAGAAAGGCAAGAAAAAGACACTACTGGATAATAGCGTTATGGCATGCAGGAGTTATTTACATGCAACCAGAGCTTGTCACAAATAATGAGAATTAGAGGAAAGCCCCTGCCCTTGCATGCCAGGCTCGCCATGGAACCTCTTTGCCTCAAAAATGTAAACATGGGAGTTTAATTTTCTTTCTGTGTTGTACAATGCAGAAAATGAAAACTGTGTCTTCTGACTGGGCCTAAAATGTGGTCATGGTATCAGCCTTCACCTACCAGCTCTCCAGGCAAGTTCCTCTTCAGAGGTCAATCAGCTCCAGAGAAGAGTGGGAAGGGGAATATGGTGCATGGGAATGTGATTTTTTGTAGAAACCATGGGGTTTGGGTGGTGAGGGAACTCCAAAGAACTGTATGGCCTCATGGTAAAAAACACAAGAGTTATCAACACCAGATACTACTCTGGCCTTCCCTTCATCATCAAATAGTGCTTACAGAAAGATTAGACAAAACTTCTACTGATTTCTGTGGATTTAACCAGAGATCTTTATGGCTTCAGAAGGTCTTCAGTCTCTTTTTTGTGTAAAGAATATTAAATTTCAGCACAAAATCCTGCATCCTTCACCTACTTAAACTAACAGCTTCTGCAAGACACTTGTAGAGTTTGTCTACATGTGAGCTTCATCTGCCCTTTTTCTGAAGTAGTTTAACCTTGTTCTGAATAAATGCAAGTTTTCTCTGCTATGGCCTGTCTTGACCAGAAGTTATGGTTAGTGCAGTTCTATTAATTATTAGAAAAGTAGATTAGCATAGATACAGCACTGTGCTAACATGACCCCATTGTTTTTACCGTGCTCTGAGCATGTGCAAAATGAGCTGATATTTGCCTGGAGAGCACTGTGTAAATGTTCTTTTTCCTAAATTAAAACGAGTGCTTGTACAGCACCCAGCAGAAGGTCCTGCTCTGTGACAAGGTCTTTTATCTGCACTAAAAAATAAACAAGGATCTTATCCATAGCTAATAAATATCTTCAGGATGTGGCCCATAGAAATGATAAATGAGATAGGTCTGTTGGATTATGAGGTGTACATAAGATTTCTCAATTTATTTTCTAACTGTGGCTGTACATTAATGGAGACACTATGCCAAAAACTACCCAGTGTCACGATATCCAGTACATTGCATAATGCCCCACTTTGTCGGTAGGGAAAAAAAAAGCAAACCTAAACAAGCAATATTCCTTCTCCTCTGAAGGAGAAATGTAAATTTTTAGATGTCATGGTGACACAGAAAGCTTAAAAACTGCAAGCAAGCTCACTATTCAGGATTGAAGAGCAGGAGAGGAGGCATCAGTTGCCCTGCATTTTTAAGTAAATCAATCGCACGGATTATTTTTAAGTTACTGTCCTGATTTTGTAGGGCTGCACTGCTGTTCTTGCACAGGGAGGATGAATCCCACTGCCTGTCGCCCCCTCTCTGGAATCACATTGCCTCCCTGTGGTTTTCCAGCAAACACTTTGACATGCGGAAAACGATGTTGCGCACAGTTTTGCATTTTGTTTATTTCCTTTAATGTAACATAGCATCTGGGAATAAGGGGGGAAGAGAGCCTGTGTCCGCAGCCAGCAGATGCCCCCTGGATTGCCAGTGGCCAGCGCAATGCAGTCTGGTTTGGTTCTTACCTACAGACAGTTCAGTAACATTCCATGTAGCATCCTGCGGTGTTAAAGAGCCTATGTGAGAAAAGCTCTATCGCTCTCCTTAAGAGCCATTTCCCTGCTGAATAAGTCTCATACTGACAGTTTTCAGGAAAATTGCAGTTATCCAATTCACCCCATTAAGAACCGTTTTCCATCAAAGCGAACAATGCTCAACTGTAACCAAGGTTGCTGCTTGCGTTGCTGGTGAAGCACTGCCTCTAAGGGTACACTGTAATCTTGCAGTACAATGGCTGATGGCTGACTGTATCACAGAAGTTCAGCTTGGCAAGTGCCTTCACCACCCTACCTGCTCTTTTATTCATCTCCCCACTTTATACAGTTCCTGCCCTCAACTATGCTGCCAAGGCTGCCCATATGGCTGCTTTGGGCTTGAACAGAGTTAACTGATCCGGATAAGAGCAAAGTTTGAACATTAGTTTTCATCTGGGGTGTGTACAAAGACAGCCTACCACAGCTGTGCTATGTTGGGTGTCTTCCAATCTTCCCCTTTAGTCAGGTTTCATATCTTTATCTAGGGATACGTAAATATTTCTGAATCTGGCTCTAAGTGATGAAGGTTCCTCAATATCATCTATTTTCTCTGAAACAGGCCATGTTCTTCCTGACTTCTTCATGCTGAGGTGACACAACTGAGCATCCTGGTCCCATGCTGTCCCACAAAGGTGCTTCTCCAGTATTTCACAAGGTTTGTGAGTCTTTCTCATCTGTGCTCTCTCCTGTACCCCCGTGTTGCTCTGTGCACCAGGCCTGGCAGCATGCACTGAGCAGCAGTGCAGGGGACTGGCAGAGCTGTAACCCTCCAGCCCCACACAAGACATCTGGGTGGGTGCCTAAACCTCACGTAAAGCAGGACTTTCCTCTCCATCTCCTTTTGGGGCCTCCCCTCTCCAAGGGGCCATCTCCTCTCCCCCTCCTTTGCTGTTGCCCCTTTGTCCCTCATCTGCCCATGACTGGGTCTGAGGACACCTGCCTGCCTCCTGGGCAGCCTTGCATCTGTGGGGCACCTCTCACTATGCATTTGGTCGTAGGAGACCTTGAACACTGTACAGCAATGCATGTTGTTCCTAGTGTTTTCATGCAATTGCAAACTGTGTAAGAACAGAGGCATGTCCAGGGCTCAAAAACGTCATTCAAGGTAACTGCAGGCCTGGGACCAGCCAAGGTCTCAGACGTTTCAAGGTTTCACATTAATGCCTCCTGGTGATGCACCCAGCAACTGAGAAGTCCTTTTCAGGTCCTGTGCTTCAAGAAAGACTTCCCCTGCTTTATATCCTTCAAAAACTGGCTATATTATGCATTAAAATGGCAAAAATACTTAGTAGGATCTCAGCTGTTAAATCTTCCTGGCCTGACGTCTTACTCAGATGTTCGAGCTTTTCCTTCCCTCCTCACTCGCACTCCCATTACTTAGGGGAGTCAGGCATACGGGCACTTTTAAAGATCCCCTTAGGAGTCTGTCTGCTTCTCCAGGCATTTAAATACTTAAGAAATTCTGGCCTGCTGGCACCTTAACAAGTTTAATGTCTACATATTTCATCTATTTCCAGCAGAACCCAGAGTTTGGGAACACAAAAGTTGGTGATGTCCCTGCAAATTCTCCAACCAAATAAGCTGGTTACCAAACATACTGAATAACTAAGAGAAAATTAACAACAGCTACTTTATGTCCTTTTAATGGCTTCCTTTCATTTCCACAGAAGAACTTGGAAAGAACTTGACTAAATGGCAAAAATAAATACCTATAGAGTCGCTGGGCCAAACACATTCCTGATGTAAGGCCAATGAAGTTGCACGTAGGATAAATTTAGCTCAGCGGATTTAGGTATGCCTCTGTTTTCCATGTCAAAGGACTCACGGCCGATAGAAAGCACATCTCAGCACATTCACGCAGTCTGTGAAATGAACCCATGTTTCATGTTGTTTAAAACTGAAGACATACTATGTTTCATATTTCACTTCAAATAATCCTCACAAAGCTATTTCAGCCTACTTCTGTCCTTTATGATGCAATCGCCCATGAAAGTTGACGTAGCTGGCCTTTTAGGGATTTTTGCTTCTTCAGGCATGCCCCACTGGATGGAGCAGAGCCAGGGCAGGGGGATAAATGCCCCTTCCTTCCCCGGCACTGAGAGATATAACACAGAGAGTTGTGAAAAAGGATTCAAGACCAAAGCACTGAGCCTCCGTCCAGTACCTCCCTGCAGAAGGGAGCATGGGGAACGCACTAGAGCAGGATGGATGTGGTTTCCCTTTGGGCCGAGCACACGACACAAAATCAGTTTGCAGTTACCTTTCTGTTCCCTCTTTATCGCACCCCCACCTCTGCAGTTGTGAGCCCAGCGTGTCAGATCCCAAGGATCTATCCCAAAATATTTAGCTCATTTTGTACATATTACCTTCAAGTAATCATACACCACTGAGTCATACATCATGGGATTAACAATCCTACACATGGTATAAACAGAACCTAAATAAAATCCCAGAAAAAGGATATTGCCTTTTAAATAAGTCCTGACAGCTGTGGAAAATATTATGCCCCAAAACAACCCTCCCATACGACATACATTAATACGAAGAGAACCCCAAACTGTTCCTCTGGATATTTTGTAAGGTTTTATTTTATTATGGATTGGACATATTGAAGTAAGACTATAATCTTATTGTGCTCTGACCTGTGTTTTTACTGCGCTGTATAAACAGCAGTTACTATGTTAGATGGAGAAATGTTTACAGAAAGAAGAAATAAAAACAAACAGATTTATTGTGTTGCAGAAATTTGAAACAGGGCCGAAAGGCTGCCCATGTGTTTTGTGCTCGTAAGACCTTTCCCTGATGGAAACAGACAGCTTAGACATGACAGAAGCACAAGAGAGGTCCTGCGCTATCAAAAATAAAATGTAATATCCGCACAGCACCAACTCTCACCAGCCAGCCTCGCCTACAATCAAAGCCCTTGATACAGCTCTTGCTGTTGTCTGTTCACATACAGCAGGTTTGGGATCTAAATTTTGTAATAGATTTTGAAATTGCTTTTAAGTGCTAGTGAAAAGTGCCAGATTGACAGCTCTGGAGTCTGGAGTCTCTTTTTAACCGCAGAAAGAGTACAGCACGGGAAATGGCAAAACAAACTTCCTTCCCCAGCCCCGCTCCCCAGCCCCATCAGCGCCAGGGTGGAGGGAAGCACAGTGGGTTACCCTTCCCCACTGGCTTCTCCACCAAAAACACCCAGAGCGGGAAGGCACCAGCCTTCATGGGCTCCAGGGCGAGAAGTCACCTGAGGCACCCATAAAACAGGTCCAGGTATGCAAAGCACCGGTTCCCTGTTTTGGGAAAGCCTTTCCCTCCTCTCTTTGAAAAGTTGACTTTTTCTCAAGACAAAGGTCATTAGAGAAAACTGAACTTTTTCACATATCATGATTAGGCTGATTTTTTTCTGTTGACATTTTTATTGACAAGCATTATCAAGATCAATGCCAGCACGATCATTTAGATTTCTGTGTTTTTGGCAGAAAAGAATGCTAATAAACATGTCAGTGATATCCTTGATAAGAACATTGATTAGAAACATCGTATGCAAAATCTCCCACTATAAAACACAGAAGTGAAAAACTGGCCTATTTTCAACTCTACAAAATGGAAACAATTTTGAAATTTTTTAGGATTTTTCTGTTTTACATTTCAATCAGCCTTGTGATCCTCCAAGTCAAATCTCCACAGGCTGCTCAAAAAGGAAAAAAAAAAAAGTCTTTTAAAATGAAATCCTGGCCCCATTGAAGTGATCTGCAAAGCTCCAGTTGAATTCAGCCCAGCTAGAATTTCACCCCTTATTTGTATACCGAGCAAATCTGATCTGGAGTTGGTAACACATAATAAACATGGGACCCTAGGATGCCATTTTTAGTCACTTTTCAGGGGAGAGCTGTGCTTTAATTTATTTTGTCAACTGTTTCCACTTAGGTTTTTCCTATTAATGCTTCTGTTACCCACTGCACAGTAAGGTTATACCTCATATAAGTTGTTCTTCTCCCTTAATAGTTATGGTACTTTTGCAAATGTTACTCTCTTTAATATGTGATTTCAGAATAATGAATGCTTGTCAAACTGATTTTTCGCTGTCTTAAAATGGGTGGATGTGTTAAGCAATTTGTGCTAAGAAACAGGCATGATATGACTTAAAAATGACAGTGGGACCACAGAACAGGCTGAATTATCCAGAGCATCTTCCCAGTAATCAGATGTCAGCTATTTGGCTGTTAAAAGGATGGTTCAGAATTTGTGTTACTCCAGATGAATTCTGTCCCTTTCAAACCTCCACTGTACAATGTCTGCATATACGTGAAAAATTAATTTCTGAGATTAACTGTATATCAGATAAAACCCTGAAAAATTCCCACAGTCACCAAGTAGGATAAGAAAGGTGACACACCCTTTCACCTTCATAGAAGAGGAAATCATAGTTCAGGTGCTATTCTTAGTAACATCAAGAATAGTTTGTAACATTAAATAGACCAGGGATGTGAGGGGATTATCCTGAAATAAGACTTAGTCAGAAAACAGAAAAAAAAGTGATGAAGAAGTTTCCTTGTTTTTTTTTTTTTCTCTTTTAGCATTGAACAGTAAATATCTTCCCCTCGTGAAGAACTCCTTGAGAAACTAAAGGCTAGGTGTTCTGAAAAAAGCTCTTTGACAAATACCACTTTTGGGTGGAAATTTTTACTATGTAATAAAGAAAATACACAACTGTGTCAAAATTAGATTTTCTAAAGCTAAAACCATTCAAATTTTAATGTCTAATCCCCTGGATAGTTCCAGGGCTGGGACAAGTACTGGCTCACCCTGTCATGCTCCAGCTCCATCCATCCTTCCAGCAGTGCAAGGCTCCAGCATCTCACCCTGCAGGCTGTGAGCTGACAGCCTTTCAGCTTATGGTAGTTTTACATATGGAAACAGTGTCACTAAATCACATTAGATGTTGAAAAGAGTAGATGTCAAGAAATGATCATATTGGCATAGAATCCCAAATTTTGGAGGAAAGAAAGAAAATATTTTTCTAATATGTGTATGTATGTATTTAAAATGGCTGTTTAAAGTTGCTTAGAGATTGGGAAAGCTTTAGGAAGATGCCTAAATCACTCAGTGCAGGTGATGGTAGGCAAATAAACATTAATTACAGAGTCTTGTGAATTTTATGTATTTTAGACTCATGGAAAACAGGGCTGGAAAGAAGCTCAAGAAGTTAACTATTCCAACTTTCTCCACTGAGGTGGGATCAACTTTATCTGTTGTGTGGAGTCTGATCTGCATCTTCCTAGCTAGGTGAAGGGATTGAAGTGATCAGAAGTGCATGATCTATGCAGATTGCCATCCGGCCTTGCTTTCAGGCAGCAGAGCTCTGGTGTTACTGTGATATAGGCAGGAATGAAGTGATTCACGTGGATGCTGAAAAAGCTTCCTCAACCCAGCATTGAGAGTACTTGCGGCACCACTTCTTACCAGTCTGTTAGTGGGCTATGACTGAGAAATATTCAGACATGTATGGGCTGATAAGATCTTCAAAACCTACTTTATAGGGAAAATTGAAAGAAATGTAACCTATTTATTTTGTCAGACAGAAACTGGGGCACAGTTGCAGGTGACAGAGGAACAGCTCCAACAGCTCACTGCTGCTAAAACGGGTGGCCCGGATGCATGCCCTCCGCCCTGGGGGCCACCCGTGCATCCAAAATCCCTTGTGGGGAGGAGATTTTGGATAGCAGATAGGTCTTGATTTTATCAGTGCAAAGGGAATAAAAATCAGCGTCGGAAAAGGGAAAATTTACAAGGCAGTGATGTTTTCTTCACAAAAAGAGGCCAAGTTACCTCTGACTGCTGGAGCAACTTCTCCAAGGCTGTAGTGGATTGCCCAAACTGGAGATCTCTGTTAACCTTCTCCAGCTCAACCAGAAGGTATCGGTTTGGTTCAGGAATCACTTCTTGGCCTTTGTTATTTTATGGCCTTCGTTATATCAAAAGTCAGACTAGATGATCGTAACAGCCCCCTTCAGCCATCAGATCTTTGGATCTATTATACAATTTTGAAAAACCCTACCCTGGCTCCAATGAGTTACATGTGGTACTGGTGAAAGTCAGTGGAGAATATTGCCTGCTGAGGTATGTGTGTTCTCAGTGTATCATTGTACAAATAGGTACTGTGTACAAAGAGGAAGATAGGTGAGTGTTTGTGTGTGAATGAAACAAGACGATGCAATACAGAGCAAATGAGAGCTCGATAAAATGAATCTCTATGTAAAACCAGCCATCTAATGGAAAAAGAGAGAACAGATGGTGAAATAACTCTCTAAACAAGCTGCTGCTTTAGACTCTGGCCTTCCACAAACAAGTTGCAAGTATTTCTGATCCATGGTCCAGTGATTAAAGAGACGAAATTCAAAGGAAAAAGTGGGGGAAATCAAAGAGGGGGGAAAAAGAATGCATAAAACCCCAACCCAGTTTAAGTTTCATGGTGGAATATCAAAGCAATATTGAAATATAGGAATATCAAATACCAATACTTTATTTTTATGTTTTGCATTTACTGAATCAGTTTCAATTGTATGAAGCCCTCTGCCCTTAAGCCCTATGATATAAATTTTATTGGATTTAAAGGAAACAGATTGGGAATCTGGGACAGAAATATATATATATTTTACCAGTACAGATTTTATGGTTTTGCCAGAGGAAGCTTCAAAACTGTTTGAAGTGCTGCTTATTTAGTACTACTAACATATTCAGGAGCTGGGGATGGGAAGAAAGAGAGATGTAAGGGAAGGCACAGAGATCTGTGCAAAGACCAAGTAACGTTCTCCCCCTGGAAGCAATAAAGCGATCAGAGGCTGCAAGTGTGCCTGGGGACGTGTGAGAAAGAGAGCGAGGGAGGTGGAGGTGGTGGAGAGAAGGGGCTCTAGCTGCTAGCAAGCCCAAATAATGGTTTGACATAATTTTTTTCTTTGTCAGTCTGAGGGTGAATGCTCTAACTTCATCATCAGACAGTCAGCTGAGATGACAATGGCCATTAATGCCCTGTAGCCGAACGCCTGCTGGCAGAAGGTCAGCCAGATGCCCCTTTGCAGGTGTGGCCCAGGAGGCTTCATCCCTCACACTCAGGACGGGGCGACCGTCTAGCACCTTCCCTGTGACCAGCTAGCAGGCGCCTAGCTCAGCACCTCCCGACCCCCTTGGGCACACAGTGGCACTTAAAGGTTCATTAGCCAATATTTGAGTTGCTTATTTCTGTCTCAGTCAGTAATCAAGTGAGAGGAGAAGCAGTAAGACACTGTGTCTCTGACTGAAGCTTTGCTCTCTGCTGGGTGTTGCAGGAGACCTTTGCACTTTTCTCGGGCAGAGGTCTTGCATGGTAATGTGGCCTTCAAGCCACCTTGGAGCAAGTCCAGGAGAGGTCCTGGGCACAGAAAGGGGGCTGGGCACCCTCTTTGCTTCCCAAATATTTCCTGAGTCTCTGAAGAAGAGGTGACTGAGGCACCTCTCCGGTTTTCAGGAAAATTGTGAGTGTTAAATTGAAATCTGCTACCATTTGTAAAACTGACAGCCAGTGATCTGGTTGTCCATTAACACTCTTTGTCACCGGGGGGGGGTGGGGGCGGGTGTCATACGTTCATGTTTTCCAAAGACTGGCTGTCTGCTTGGCCACCTCCATTTTTGCCTCCTACCAAGCCCTTCTGGCTGGGGATGGAGGCTGTACCACTGGAGGACTTACTTAGGCTGCAGCTTCCTCAACTTTAAGAAGGTAAAACTCCATTCCCTATGGAAAGCTGTTTTACTGAGAGGATGAGCAGCTCATTGGTCATAACTCCTCATCCTGCCTACTTCAGCTATGTGTCTCTTGAAATGGCTGGCAGCAGAGCTAGCTGATGGTGATGACCCAGATGCCTGAGCCACTCCATAGCAGGAGTCATCCTTTAGGATGTTAATAAGGAGAGGGAATTAGCCCCTATTTTACTCTTTCAACTCCTGTATGTGAGAAGGTAGGGGAGAGAAAACTTTCTGGAGAATATAAAGAAAGGTGGAAGAATGTGCAGGAGGTAGGGGAAGCTCTAATATTTCCCAAAGAGTTGGACTATGTCAGTGCCTCCTGGCCATGGGGAAGCTGAGGAAGCCACAAGCTCCTGGACTGCCATAGGTGAGGCAGGTATGGTCAAGAAGATGAAGTCTGGAGTCATGGTGGTGTCAGCTGTTGATCTTGGACACTGAGGATTTCATATGTCTCCGTCATCATTGGTTAAGTAAGGGGACACAAATGGACCAGCCTACCATAGGGTAGGAGAAATGGAGTTGTTCCTGAGGGGGGGCAAGGTACTTGGAGGTAGCTGAAACTGAATGCAGAATGGGTGTCAAACTGCCTTTCTTGAAACATCTGGGGCTGGGTATTTGGTTCTGATGGACAGTGACTGGTTTCCTTCAACCATGAGTAGCTCTGTGTTTACTGAGTATCCCCAGAGCTGCTCCAGGCACAGGGGGGAAATGGGAAGGCAGAACAGCTGGTGGAAAATGAAGACTATAAAGTTTTGTTTGTGGCCTGCACTTACATTACTCAAAAAATATTCCAGAAGCTCTGCCAGAAGAGGTAGGACCGGGCAGTTAAATCCTCTGCCATGGATGGGAGGTCATGCAGTTCTGAAATATAAGGTTCATATCTGAAGTGCCTTAAATTCACCAAAATGACTGTTTGTATAAGCATATATACTGCAGAGTAATCTGATTTATTTGGGCACTGGTCACTGCAAGTGTTTACTAATGTCTGTTTATGTTGCCATCACTAGGTACTGTTTTAAGTCACTCTGTCCTCAGAGTTTACACTTACCCTTACACTAATGTGTCACCACTTACTTGTCACTAAATTACATTTTATATATGTAATGTCTTTAATAAGAGATAGTCCCAGCAAATAATTTCTAGAAAAATATTTTTGTTAAGCCAAGTCCTGAGTTCACTTCAGCTGTGTTTGTCTTCTGTGAGTATTGTAGAGAGCAACTTTGCTAACAGTGATGTTTTCAGGAAAAATGAGTGCCGAGCAGATAGTAGAGAGTATCAATGGAAAGTAAACTATAACTATGTTAAGAGTGTGCATTAAAACCTATTTGGTGGTAATCCAAACAGAGGCAGTAATGTGTTCAATAAATTTAATGTTGGATATTTCTAGATGCTCACTAGAAGTATTTTATTGCACTGAATTTTTTTTTTTTCAAGAGAAAAGACATTCAGATTTTTAAAAATTCTTTCTCCTTCTTCTGAAGGAGCCTATATTAACCAAGAAATGCTTCTCTATTCTGGCCTTTCCTATTTCAACAACAAGACTTTCTGTATAAAGTGCTTAAACATCTGAAAGAATTCTCATGAGATTCTGTGTAGGACCTGAAAATCTAGTGATCAAGAGTTAAAATAATTCATTTGAATAAACATATTAAGTAAAAAATTTTATTTGCCAATTATCTAATTTAAGAACTAAAATTATTTTGTGGAATGATCTGGAACAAAAATGAAAGGGTAACATGCTCAGGTATTAGTGGGATTTCTCAAAACCACACTGAACATCCTCCACAGGTTTCATGATAATGTGAAACTAGAATAAAAAATTAATATTTTCCAGTGATAAAATATTTTTCTTCCTTTTGACCTCAAGGAAAACTTTAATTGAATTCACTGGACTATAGTATCTAGGCTGTGAAAAGAGGGTTATCCAATGTGGAAAATGTCATCCTGTGGGAGAGGAGGGATAACCATAATACCAGTAATGCTGGACAAAAAATCATCCATGCAGCTGCTTAAGGAAGACAACTATAGCATTAAAAAAAAATCTTTACTATTAAATTACAATGTGTACTAAAACTTACACTCTGAAACAGACTTTCTTGTGCATAATCCTGGTTAATAAAATGGTTGAAAGGTTTGAATATTTTTTAGCTGATGGTTCTGACAAGTTAAGACTAAATATACATTGCGGCAACCACCATTGTATATACGTTTCATGCACAAATGGAGAAAATAACATGTTGACTGTAATTTCATAAGACCAGAGGGATCAGTCTCAGATTCGTATCTTAAGATAAAACGGTGCAATTACCATTGCAGTCCATCTTTCTGGAATATCTTCAATCAAAGAAAAGTCAACCATAATTGTGGATTTCAATGGAATATAGATGTAGCAAAAATGTTTCAGACCACTGTGATTACATCATCTGTATCTTGAAGATCTCATGCTGTTCGCTCCCAAGCGCAGCACAGTGACAGCTTGCTCGGTGCGTTGTAAAGATCAGTGGTACTGTACAGATGAAGAGAAAACAACCAAAACCCAACCAGGGCTTACAGTGATTAGTGTACTAACATATACAGGTTTGCTAACGTGCCCAGGGAGTGGAGGGTGAGGCTCAGGGGTCATGATCATGGTCCCACCCAGCAAGCTTTGCTCAAATCCATGGTGGGTGGTGGAGGAACCAGGGTTGATGCTATTGCCCATCAGTGGGTCCCTCTAATGAGACCATCGCGCCAGAGGAGACTGCCTCTTTCTATGGCCAGAGACCTCGGTTTGGGACACCTGAAAGTTTGACAAGGAGCAGCTTTTTATCCTTGGGGAGTGGAGTAAATGAAAACAGACCTGATAAATGAATCCCCTTGTTGGCAGGGCAGGGCAGGGCAGGGCAGGGCTAAGACATGTGTCCTCTTTCCCTCTCTTCCAACGCAGATGGACCTCGCTGGGATGTTCTTGTTCTGGCACCTCCTGCCAAAAAATTCTGCCTGCTCCAGGGCACAGACAGTTGGACCTGTCATCAGCAGAACTGTCAGGTCCATGATGGATGGGAGGGGGACGAAAGGCAGGAAGACGGTGGGGAGCAAGGGAGAGGGCAAGAAAGATCCCCTAACACCATTACCACCCTGAGCTTTTGGGTTCTTTTCCATCCCACAAGGTGCTGTGTATACATTGTATATCCTGCTTCTCAGCCATAATAGTCCAGTGTGACATGCCACATATGGTGCCATGGACCCCTTGTATTTAATCCACCCTTGAAAAAAAATGTAGTGCCACTGCCATCTCACAGACTTATGCAAGTTATAATAATCACCATTTTAATTTTTCCCACAACTTTGAGGCTTAATAGCTTTAAAATCTTACAACTTGTAAAAACAATTAAAGCAATAATTTTAAAAATAAGCAGAATGAGACCTTCAAAAGAATGTGAACCTTTAACACTTCACAGTTAAATAAGGGCCTTATAATACAGTCACTTGAAGGCCAGCCCTGAGAAAACGCAGAAGCATCCTGTGAATTTGTTGATGCTAGTTCAGACAGACTGTTTATTTTCATGATTTCATGGAAGAATTTTAATTTAATGAGTGTTTTATACACTAATGTAAAGCATAGTTTCAACCCTGTAATTATAGTGTCAAAATATTTCTGCTTAAACAGCAGCAGCTGACTACAGAAATGTGATTTACATCTGAATTGTATCAGGGGGACACTGCTAAAAATAATCAGCATGTGCCTCTTAATTGAATAAAAAAATTAACAAAGAATATCAATGTATCTCTCAGCCTAAGTCTTTCTGCCTTTCATTTAAACGCTCTGCTTATTTGCTTATTGCCTTTTTAGGGCTAAGGTTTCCAGAAAAAGTATAGGCACAGAATGGCCATGTGTCATTTTGCCCACCCATTGCTCCCTGTTGCACACATAGTGATGGGAAATTGCATGAGCAAATTGTCGGTTCCTGTCATTGGGAGCCTACATTTTTTGAAAATCTCACCATTAATCTTTCAGCTCAGTTTTAAAATAACCAACTGCCATCATGAAACAGGTTTCTCATGCTGCTTAAGGCTGTCAGCAGGTTTTGACCAGTTCAGGCCACATTTTGCTCTTGGAATGGGGTTAGAAATCTTTTTGTTATTGTTGCTGTTGGAGAATTCATGTTTTGAGGTAACGCTTAGGGCAGCTTCAGATGGGAGAAATCTTAGTTGTGCACTCCCAATCTGTTTGCACCGCCACACCACTGGAGACAGGACACAGCCCTGCTGCAGCTGCCCTGGTCTTTGTCTAGCCCTTGTCCATCTGTAAGGCAGGATTATTCTCTGTTTGTCTTACAGTACCTTCTAGAGGCCCCGGATGAAATGGCATGCCGTTGTGCTGGGTGTTTCATGCACTTCCCAGGGAGGGACAGTCTCTTCCCCAAAGAACCTACAATCTACAAGCCAAGGCACACAGAGGAAGGACCTTTATCCTTATTTTGGAAACAAAGGACTGATGTTGAGCCTACATCCACATGTACTGTGGGTGGAAGCACATGGGATCCTTCTGAATATAGGCCTCTGCCATGTGCTGGCTCCCTACTGGGGAATGCCAACAACCCCCCTCTAAAATCTCCTGTGCTTGCAGTTTCCATTGTAAAAGAGGGAGAGGCGGTAAGCGAGGGCACCAAGGGCTATGTCTCCAGTTAGGTCAGCCAGGGGACGCAAACATGGGAGCTCATCATAGTGTACACCTGCCCTCCAGTCTAGAAAACTTCCAGGATTATGTTAACTTTCAAATTCAACCAGAAAATCTGTGGTGAAGCAACAGCTCTTTGCCCAAGATGTTTTGTTTCATTCATGCAAGAGAATTTGAGAGGAAGAGAAGCCCATGATGCTATGTCACGTATACAAGTATGCCCGTGTTTGTCTTGTCTTCAACAGATGCAATAGCCTGCTCCTCCTCTTCTGTGCTGCCTGAGCTTTTGTGGGTTTAGGTTAAGCAAATCTGTCCTGCTTCTTCAAAGATGGCTTAAGATAGCTACCTAGTCTGCAGGAGATCCTCACTCTCTTTTCTCAGCATTCAGCTTTGGGCCAGCTCCTTCGCACATAACAGTGCTTACAACCAGCTCTTTCTCTTCCAGCCAGGACAGCCTCAGCAGACCATTCCAGCAATCATGCAGCCAATGTCAGCAGCCCAGGGTTTAGCAAGGAGCAGGACGATATGCAGCCCCAGTGGGTTACTGAGATCTCCATGGCACAGGCTGATAGACAAACACTGTCTAAATCTGGTTTGTGCTCTTTGGTTGCTATTTTCTAGCCTAAGAATGTATGATTATGACCTCGTACAACTGGCATGTGATCATGAATGCATCTGCAAGTTAGAAGGAAATTTCTATTATGTGTGGCTAAGGTGTATAAACATTGCATATGTGCACTAGATATTGTATATGGGCATAGAAGTATATGTATTCATACACACGTGTATATATATAAATATTGTGCTTGCTTTATTTGATGAAGCACAAATTTGGGGTCCTCTAGAATTCAAAGCCTGATCCCAATTCTCATATATGTATGAGCTTTAGTTCATTGTATTCCTGCAGCACCAGATGCTCTCCAATGCCAGCAATGTGATATGAAACCTTTTTCATAGGGCAAGATCCTAAAGCTTTGCTATGGCCTTTCATGACGCTAGGATCAATGTATGGATGAATCTGGTATTCGTATAGATTTCAATGTCTCTGTGGGAACTGCATATGCTTTTTTTATTTTATACTAAGATTCCACTAAATTGTCCTTTGGATTTATTTCAAAGAAGGAAAAGAGGGGGAAAAAGGCGGTAAAGATTGCTCTTCTTATGCTTTAGTTGTTTTTTTAACTCAATTATATTTTGACAATTCTGTATGAAACTTTGGAGTATGTCTTTGTTTAAGCAGTATACCTTCCATAGGAATAGTCAGTTAAATGTATATGGCTAGTTTCAGGCATAACAAGCTTTGACAAGGGCATTTAGCGGTTGTAATTCAAATCTAATTCAGAACATCTTAGCGCTGGACCTGTCAAGCACTTGAAATGCACTGTAGCTGCAAAACCAAGGGATATGGTCCCAGTCGTGCTCTGTGTGGCATCAAGCTGATGTGTCAACAAGAGCAGTTACAATTACAGGTTCTTTCAAACATACTAAACTAATTTACAGTACTCTGAAAATGTGGGAAAAGGCCTTGCTAGCATAAAGGTATACGGGACTTTTAAACTGCAAAAGCAGGACAAGTGGCATGGCCATTTCATTCAGGAGTTTACATATTAAGCAGTTTCAGTACCACCTTTGGGGGAGTTAGATTTGTAACTAGATATTTTGTAGATAATAATAGATTTGCCTTGCAGCCATCAAATACCCTTGTCAAATCCCATTAGAATCACATTTCACATTTATTTGAAACATCAATCTAAAATGCATGCATTTGCTAAGTGAGGATGGGATCCTAATTGCACTGGCACTGACTGGTCCTTTTTGTTTGTCTCTCTTGTTTACCTGATAAATACCATTTACACTGGCTGCAAAATGCTTAGGCTTCTTCTGTTTACAGGGATTAGAAAACTTAGTGCAAAGGGAGAGGTCTTTCCAGAAGCAGATCTGATCCAAGGATGTCCCACAAAAAACAAGACAGAATTACAGTAACCAACATGTAATTTTAACATCAAGATATAAAAAGACTTGATTTTAAAGTGCACCAGTGATTTAAAGCAGCTGCACACATTTAGAGGGCATTGCTTTAATGTGCGCACAAAGGCTAATGGAAGCTTTTACAAAAGAAAAAAAAATCAGGTTTTATGATTTATCTACTTTTTATGCACAACATTATAGGCCCTCCCCCCAGGGACTCATAAATGTGATTTTTACTTCCCAAATTACAAAGCTAGTCAATTATTTGGGAATGAGTCATTCATTCAAAAGTGTCTGTAACGGGATGTGTTAACCATCAGGAAATTTTACACCAATTGGAATTATAAACACCACGGTAAAAAAAAACCTCTTGGCCAACCAGCTATGTCTACTTGTGCAACCTTGAGTATGGAGTGCAGTGTAATGCATGCTGGAGAAGTCCTGAGAAGCTGATTTGGAGGGGAGGAAGGGGTGGTGAAATTTTTTTTTCTTTTCCTTTCGATTTTATAGAATGTGTTTATTTTATTTTGAAATAATGTAGTTAGCAAGTCTGCAGTAACTTGCAGTCAAGGCTCCTAAAGTACCTTATAAACCTTTGTTGATTAAGCCTTGCAGCCATGTACAGGGTAAGGAAGTATTAGCCCCATTTTATGGAACGAGGAGCTGAGGGCCAAAGGTAGCTGCTGGTGGGCAGCTCCTGATGAGGTCATACGCAGCAGGTACTTTGGGGATAAGCCATACAAAGGGTAATTCAGACTTGAAGAAATGGCCTACAGGGCCTTGGCTAAATATTGTCAAGGATGGGGAGAGCTTCAAGTACAGGAGCAACTGCCACAGATCTCATCTGCAGGCAGACGCAGAACAGCGAGAGGTGTCATAGGACCTACAGCAGAAAGGTGTGTAGCAAGGGCTGAACTGCCTGCCGCTTTATGAGCTAGAGAAAAGATAGATCGCAACCCTTACACCCACTTAGACCACTTTCATCAGGTTCATTTTCTGAGGCTTTGCACGACTCTTTGTTTCCTTTTTTGTACTTAAATCTGGACCATTGGAGTGCAGAACCAGGTACTTTGCATCAGGTATTTCCTCACAGCTGCATTTCTGCTGGCTGGGTTGCAAATACTGTGAACACATGGCTGCCATCGTGAGCTCTGTTTTCTTTTCTCTGGAAATGGAAGAAAAACGAAACAGCCTCTCATGAATCCTCTAAAAACTGGGTGTTCAGAATCTGTGTCCAGATTGGAATTATGTAAAGTAAACCCATCAAAATGACAGAGGAATGTAAGTTATTTTAAGATAGTAATAAAGCCAAAGCATGCTTCTAAATAATCAAGTTCACTCCATATCCTGTTTGCAAGTAATGCCATTATCCAAGCAAAGTCTGGATCCTACAAGGACTTAAGAATGGCGTTGCCATTAAGTGTGTGAGCAGATACATTGCCTTCAGAAAAGCTGTACATAACATAAAAATTAAATATGTATTTAGATGTTCACAGAACTGATTTCTAATAAAGCCAGTTACAGGTTGTTGAATCAAGCCCTGAATAGTTTGGCAGTGCATGACGAAAACTTTCCTTCTGTAAATTACTTTCTGTGAAACACTTTAACTGAGTTCCAGACAAGTGGGAAGATTAAAAAAAAGGTGGAAAATTTCAGAGAAAAATGGATTTCCTGAAGTCTTAGTTAATACTTCGAGAACTTATCTGCTACATAAGGCTAAAGAGTCGGTTGTTAAATTTTTAAGTATTTTTCTGACAGGTATTTTTCCAATGAAATCTAAAAAATGTTAAGTAGCTTGGGCTCAGGTATTATTTACAGTGTGAATGAAGAATTCTTTTTTCTCCACCAAACTCACATGCCAGGAATCTGACACAGGCTCTGAACCACAACGATTGAAAATTAAGGAAAGTAAAGGCTATTCTCTTTGTCATCACACTTCCACTTATAGTGATATGCTCTTTTGTTATTAAACAGGCCCAATCAAAACAAAAGGGATACTGTTTCCTTTATGAGTAATGCACTGACCCACCAGCAGAAAAAAGTTCACGTAAAACGTATGAGTTCAGACAGCGTAAGATTTATTACGATGGCTACAAAAATTATTCCTTCTTAACAGCACTTAAATTGTCTAATTATTCACAGCTGTTTTCAATTTGTTCCAGGCTCTTAATTAGGGGGTAGGGTCCTCTGCCCAAGTCCTAAGCTAGCACTGCAAAAAGCTAAGAATTGCTTCATGCTCAACCAGCCCAGCCCTGGGGCTGATTAGTGGAATCCACTGCAAGATAATTTGTTATTCATACTTATCCATCCGCCTCCTGCTGGGCTGAGATAAAGATTACGGAGAGACACAATTTCCTTCTTGTTTGTATAATTATTTTGATCCATCAAGGCAATCATGGTCTCGATGGAGAAAAAAAAAAGAGTAGTGTTTGCTGTTCTTTTAGAGGAGCAATGCAGGGTAAACAGATATGTTTGGGAGCCAGCACCTGATAATCTTAATTAATCTCTGGATTTGGGGTTAGGAGATCCTTGTTAAAATTTAGTGTAACAGCAGGAGGCTATGTGCCTGGGGGGTTCTTGGGGAGCGAATGGATGAGCAACCTGCAGGTAGGAGAGACTCCTGAGGGTTTTAGATTTCCATCACAGACAACTTTCCTGAAGGATGTTACAGCAGGGCACAGCTGGTCTCTGCTGATTTTGGATAGGGAGCTAACAGTTTATGAGAAGAACATGCCAGTTCTCTTTATATTTATGGGACCATAAAAGTGGAGGATTATGTCATATTTAGAAAGATGAGGACTCAATTATTCTTTTCAGGTTGCCTCAGATTCATCCTAGACATTTTCTTTCCTTTGAATAGTGTCCATGCTTCAAGTGTTACAGTTTTGAGAAGTCAAAAGCCAGTGAGACTCCTTGTTCTCCCTCTACCTGTGAAATGGTTGTGCATTTGGCATCAGCAGCATATGTGTAGGTGCAATTCCTGCCCTTGCATGCAGGAATTTGCACTTGGGTTGGATGGCTGACTGGGCACATGCGGTAAAGGGAGGTCGAGCCAGTTCCAAAGGAAGTCTTACTGGTTTAAATGGGAGTGAGATCAGGACCTGAATAAATCTTTCAGGTCACCAGCTGCACTTAGCTGGCCTCATTAAAATTCAGGTCCTTAATATCTGTGGGTGAGTGTACAAAAGGGGGTTATGGGGTGAATTGGTCAACAGATTTTAGGTATGTTTGTGCTCCCTGTGGAGTCCCCTACTGAAAAAGTCCAAAAGATTTTAATAGGAAAAAAGAACCTGTTATTTTTTTTAAGTAACCTATAGGATTTAATAGGGAATTATATCCTGAATATGGACATTTTTTATGGTTCAGATAACTGTAGGCAAGACTGATTTGTGCATTAATGCATTTTTCTAGTGTGTCTCAATTATAGAAACATCTGCACTAAGTGAACTTGAAACCTCTTTGATTCCCTGTGCAAATTCTCACTATTCAAAAGTCCTCATGTTTTCCTATATCTTGCCTTTAGCTTAATAGTTTCAGAGTGGGTTGCAATAGTATGTAACTGTGTAGCTTACAAAGGAAAGAGGCATTTTTTAATATAATTGCTTAAATCCTTCAAATCCTGCATTCAAAAAACACACCTAGCTCAGCACTGATTGGTCTCCTGGAGGTTATTAGCAGCATCTGTTATCTCTGGTAGAGAAAAGATTTTCAGCCTAAACAACAGTACCCGCCCCATGCAGCACTTTATTGGGCTGGGGAGATTATATGAATCCCCTCTTCCAGTCACGGTTGTTTAATGGAAGAGTGGGGTTTTGTCTGTTTTTCAGCCTGGTACACAGTGTGATTTTCTATTACTCTCTGCTGTCATTTACACCAGTGCAAAACTAGCACAAGCTGCTACCTCCCAGCCTTTAGGTGGGCTATTTCACAAGGTGTGGGACAGCAGAGACTTTTTTTCAGCTAATTGGAAAATGAAATACTACTATCTTAAAACACATCGTTAAGTTTGTAAAGTCCTTTTCCAGTTCATGTAACAAGTTTATAGCAAGTTGCTCTTGTTCTGGGTGTGTTGGACAGCACAGGCAAACTTCCACAGGTCTGTTCAGTGGTGAATAGTTTCGATTCACCGTTCACTGCATGGTACCTCCAAAGCACCGCTGATGCCAGCTCCAGGCTATGAGCAGCACACTCCCTCTGGTGAGATGGCATGAGACCAGTTTTGCCTCTGTCTCTGTATGGAGCCCAGGGGCAATGTCTGCTTTCCAGCCACTCCTCTGCAACCAAAATATTCCCCCGGGGGGGTTTCCCCCTGGTTTTTACCCACCCCTGGAGGTGCAGAGTCCCTTCCTTCTAGCTGGCAGTGGGCTGCAAGCGAGGGTCTTTGCTGTCATCTCACTTGGTAAAAGGCAGTCCAGTTCCTGGAAAGATTTCTGTCCAAACAGGCACAAAAAAAAAGTTAACAAATAATCCCAGAAACAAAGACACTGAAGTCAATTACTGTCATTACCATAATAAGGAGAGTCACAATGGGCAAGGGCTGGGTCTTACGGCTCTCCCCTTCTGAAGAAGCGAGGAAGACTTTCATTATGCTGGAGAATCTAGGGACGACTAAGCAGGTTGCCCAGTATCACCAAGGAGTCTGTGGTAGACTTCAGAGTTGAACTAGAGGTTCATATCTCATCATATCTCATGTATAACTTTTCTGGTTTGGTTTTTTTTTTAACCCTCCGAAATAGCTCTGCTTAAGCATTTCCATCCAGATTATACACGTTGACACAGCTTTCTTACTGGGGCATAAACCTCTGCTGGGTCAATGTATGTTGGTTATCATAGTTACGTGGATATCTGCTGATATACACACTTTTCTTCTGTGTATATAAGGGCCAATTCCCACTGAAATCATCTCAAAGTCTATTATTAATATCACTGACCTTTGCCTCAGACCTGGAGTCAAAGTGTTTGCACAGATATTTGAAAACTTAGGTTGTACTGTGACCATTGCTGTTGTTTGTCCTCTGCCCAAGCTTGGCAGCAAGTGGATTTTGATAGGAGAAATGGCACTGGCAGCTTTGATATGGCTGATATCTGAGCCTTGAGAAGGTATAGTCTGGTTTTGGACTTTTGTGATAGCAGCCTGAAATCTGCCCAGTAAACTCAAACCATTCTGGAGAGACTTCAGAAAAATTTGGACCAATATAATTTCATGCTTGTATGAATCATCCCAGTGTTTTGTTAAGTCTTAACTTAGTTTACATTTCAGTCGTTCACTGGGACACCAATAAGAAAGAAATATCCTTAAAGAAAAAACAGCCGGTGACTCAAAATCAAATCCCGCTAATATTTCTCTCCCAATAAAATTGGTATCACTGATATGAAGGCAAATTCTTCACATTATATATAATATGATATACTATAATACATAATAGAATATATATGCACACATAAAACCCTAATGCTTTAAGAGCTAGGATTTAGAAAATATATAGGGAAGCAAAATTACATTCACTGCTGGGCACCCTATTACCAAAAAGGATCTAGATAAACTGGAAGGACTTCAAAGAGGGGATGTTAAAGTGACTGAGAATCCAGGGGAATCGAATTATGAGGAAGGATTAAAGCACCTAAAACCTGTATCTAGGAATTAATGAGGAGGTGACTCAGGGCTCTGACTCGCATCAGAACTGGCACTGGTTTTGGCTGTCATATGAAGGTAAATTGAAGCTGGGGCTGGTTTATGCTGGGCTGTAAACTGCCATGGTTTTGATACAGCTTCACAGGCAACTGAGTCGTCTCCACAGCGGGGCCAGAAACCTCAAAACACAGGACTGGAAGGAGCAGCCAGGGGCCAAAATGCCATCACGCTGCCCGGGAAGGCTGCTCCATCCCGAGAAGGCTATCAGTGATTCTCAAGCAAAGCGCTGGCACCCGGGTGAGGAAACTGCACCCAACCACCTTACTAGCAGGAGCTTTGTTTTCGAGGGTGCTGGTGACTGCAAGGCTGGACCCCGAAGGGCTGCCGTGCCTTGAACTGCTGACAAGGCCCAGGTGCCACTTTCTAGATGCTGTTGTCCCCTCATGTGGCAGCAGCATTACCCCAGGGGCTGTGCTCCAGCTGGGAAGTGCAGGGATCCAGCAGGAAAATGCAAGTATCCTGCAAATGGCTAACTGAGATATGGGAGGAATGGAGTTTTCTGCTCACAGACACACAGACAGTTTCCAACAGAGGCAGGGATCCAGCCCAGACCCTGAGGTCCAGGTACATAGCCAAACCAAAAGGTTCCCTTCCCTTGTAGCGCAGCCAGGTTAGAGGGAATACTAGGAACATATACACATGAAAAAATAAAAAAACACAGAAAAATAGGAATCGCATCAAGAAAAAATCTTAATGGTAAGACGTCACCTTGTGCATGGACTGCTTGCTCTTTTCCCCATTTTCAAATTTCATTTTTTTAAAAACATACATTTTTCACAATAACTCATTTATAAACTTCCTCCATGCCCCCTTGGGAAGGTCCTTGTTGTGGGACCCAAAGGACATGGTCCCTGTTACGTGAGATTTTTACATTTAGATGCAGCAAAGTCATGTTACAGGAAATAACGCTGCTCACTATATTTATCTGTGTCCTCTCAGACAGGTTGGTTGATTTAACACACCTTTTTCACTCCAAACAAGAATTACTTCCTTTCAGGTATTATCTGACAAATTAGGGTATATTTTCATAATTAAATCCTACCCTTTATTTTAATCAGTCATAAAATGAGATCTTCTCCTGCAAGAACATAAAAAAATGATTTACAAGTCAAGATAATGATATTATATTGTCATTTTAGGTGTGAGAAGATCCATTTCATGACTGGAGCTCTATTAATAAGGAACTCTGACTTGCATATGCAGGCATGTAAGACACGGCACATCAGATGCTGGTACCACTTCACTCCAGTGTGGCTTTTATGGGGACTGACTGATAAACTTTTCAAAAAGTAATGGACTCTGTGTATAAATTCTTACTGAATCAGATCACCAATTACTTCTGCTTCCCCCCTATTTGGAACTTCCTTTTCTTATTTTGTTTAGAAAAAATTGTACTTATCCCACTTAAAACCATTTCCTTTTTCCTCTTCGCAAAGTGAAAAAGCAGAGATGTGAATTAGTAAACATAAAAGAGCTATACATCTGCTGCAACAATGGATTGTTGGAAATCTTGAATCCTAATTAAGGGAAAGAAGAGAAGCTGACCTTTGGAAAGCGATAATATTGTAATATTTTACGTATATGAGTATTTGGAGAACTGCAACCGCTTTTGTGTTTGAATTTATAAGTGAAAGGTAAAATATTATTAATGTAAGTGAAACATGCTTCAAGCAAAGAATAAAGCAATGAATCATGTTAAATGAATTTTTAAAGAACGTGCAAAGGATGTGTTCCTCCTATTCCTGAATGGTTAGTTTCTTGCAAACAGCCTGTTAGGTTGAAATTGTATCTGTGGTTTGCTGTTTAATGAAAGAGCAAGATAAACTGGGGAGACTACAACAATAATGAAAAAACAGAAATCCATGAGACAGGTTCTGTAGAGCACTTCCTCAGGGAGAGGAAAGGCAGGAGGGATGTATTGCTAATGACTAGAAGCAGAACGTTTGATGGCATTACCAGGCAATGTAAATACGGGCTAATGGCCTCATCCTGCAACATGTCTTCTGAGGTGCTGAGTGAGCAGCCTCAAAACTGACCACAGCCAGCAGAAGCCTAGACTTTTTTAGGATGAGACCTGAAGTTACTGGGAATACAGAGTGGGATTTCAGTCCCTGCCGGCACTGCTGGTGGGAACACGGGATCTGGTCCCCAGAACACACAAGCTCCGCGAGTCATCGTCCCCTTCATGTTTCTGTCTAGGGTAGCCTGGATTTCATGGGCTTCTGTACTCATTTCTGCTTTAAAAACTCCCATCATTACAGTTACTTAGGGAGACATTCAGGTCCCTAAATATAGGTGGCTTCCAGCCAGCACTCCATAAGGGCACAAGTCTTTTGTAGGGGTCCTCTGTCATCTCTGCTGGCCTTGTGCTAATGTCCTAGGTACTCTCAGAGGTCCAGGATGGCACTCAATACCTACAGCTAGGCACCAGCACTGCTCCCTTAGTTCCAACAGGAATATCTGGGTGGAAGAGGTAGGTTTTAAGTTATTTCAGTAATTTCTCTCTAATGTTCCCATTGCATTTGCGCAGGTGAAGTGTTCCTGGCTTAGTCTTCTGGAGGCTGGAATTCTCCCTGGATAAGAATGGGTTTGGATGTAGCAACTTTTTACACAAGTGTAATGGATCTTAGACATTGCAAGTCTATGAAGAGAAGAGTACCCATGGTTACTGTGGTTGTCGAGAAAACCAAAACTGCCAATGTGCATAGGAAAAGAAAAGCAGTAGTTCTGGCACTGGAACAATATTATATAAAAGTCTTCTTTATGGGTCTTGGGCCAAATTCAGCTATTGTTTATATGCATGCACTCCTTTTGAGTGGTTGGTGCTCGTCCTATGGAAATGAGAACACTTTCTATCTTGCCATTTTCCCTTCAGCTGCACAACTCCTTCTTCAGGTATGGCAGCTTTAAAAGAACAAAAAAGTACTCTTTAACCTGACTGACCTTTAAGCACATGGCCTGTGAAAACATCGTCTTCTTTATATCTACCGTACTCTGTATATCCAAGCACACATTTGACATTTATGTTTTCCTGAGGCAGTAAATTTTCCTTCTGCTGACATTGAAGTAAATGCTTTAATCAGAATAAATCAGCTAACTACATCTATAGCAAATTAATTACTAAAAATGGCTATGCTTAAGGAGGCTGGATGTTTCTAGTGTTTATTAAGAGCATGAGTCTTTTTTTCTACAGTTTCTCAAGAGGTTTAATCTCTGCACAAGTGAATAATTCTAGTTCACTTGAATGGGACTAGTATGTGGGTTAGGTGTTATTAGTTTGAGCCCTAAAATTAATGTGACAGCTACTGCAGGCAGCAAACTTCTGTGCTCCTGAGGGAAAAACAGGACTGGACAAGGATGAAGGGAGTCATCTTTAACTCACATTATCTACAAAATGGATGTTCCTGGGAGCTGGTGACATTCGAGCCCTTGCAGAAAGGGCCCTGAGCTTTGTGGTCAGCCTGGGGTTGGAGGTGGGATATCGTTGTGCTGAACGCTGAGCTCGAGGCACGGGCTGTGCTGGAGCACGTCTCTCTGCTACCAGCCTCGCACCAGCCTTGGCTCTAGGCAGGCACTAGACTTAGCCCCAGGTCTGGCCTACTCCTAAAATGCAGGTACAACCATTGTTCCCAAACAGAAACCTATAAAAATCTTTCCTGCAATTTTTAACAGAAAATGCATCCGGCCTCCATAACAACAATAACTGTCATAATTAAAGACACTCTTCAAAATTTCATTTTGTTGAGAAAGGAAGCTTTGGCTCTTTGGAAGAAATGCCAATCCAAACCCTTTTTGTGAAAGGAGTCTTCAATGGCTTTCAAAACCTGCTGTAACTGGCTAGGATAACTTAGAAATCCAAACTTCTGAAGATCTCTTTTCTTCCATGCAGATGATTAAAGCAAACTCCCTCTTTTTCTGTTCTTCATGTCTTTCATAAATTTCTGTCAATTATATTGAAACCCAGGCAAGCCCTTTAGTTCATACTTTGTTATGAAAGAATGTATTTTTCAATTTTTCCAGAGTTTTCACAGTATCTTTGCCCTAAGTATGACTGCTGTTGCTCAGAAAGCAGTGAGTTTGGCCAAACCTCTTTCATAGATGAAAACTATAATGAGAAATAAAAAGAAGAGCTTCCCCCACCCTGACAGACTCCCATTATTTAGCCCTTTGTTTCTTTCCCAAAATACTTTAAGAGCAGAACGGGCTGTATTCAAACCCGTCTGCCCTGGCACCGCCTGCAGCTTGGTGTTGGGCTGTTTCCCAAGACACTATTGAACATCCAATTTGTGGTGGAAGCATCTTCCCATCAGATCTCCCACTCTTTTGGTTAAAATGATGACCCTTGATGACGGAGGGTGTGGGGACATATATCTGTGATGCCCTGCAGCCCTGCAAGGGTGCAAGGGGCCAGCATGGTGTGGCAGAGCTGGCTGTGGGGCACACAGGAGGGAGAGCGGGATCCCACCACCCTAATGTCACACAAATGCTGGGAGAGGGTCTCCTGGCTTTCCCAACCGGCATGCCTGTGAAAGGCAATACCAACCAAAGTTTTAGGGCATTCAACAGAAAGCTGGCATTTGCCGTATGGAAAAATACCAATTTTTCCAAGCTGCTGCTTGTTCCATGCGAAGGTGGAAAGGTAGCATCACGAGGCCTTTCTCTTTGCCGAATTTTATATGGGAAAAGCAAGGTGTGCCTGAACCCATGCTAGGGTGTCTCACGCTTGCTTCTGGTTAAGTCTGAAAAGATTGGACCAGCAGAAAAGCCCAGCATCACTGGAGGAGCAATGTGCACAGTAACTCTAGGGGCCCGCTTCCCTGTTCAAACCTGTGCAAATCTGAAATCTTCCTGCTAAGGTCGGTGATGTGACTTATGTGCCAAACGGACATCATTCAACTGAAAGTGCTGGCCCTGGGGATTTCAGCTCTTGTGAAATCTGGCTAAGGGTGTGTTTCTGGGGTAAAAGTACCATTTTCTCAGAATTCATAGGGACCCTAAACAATTCCTCACTCCACTCACAACAACAAAAAAAAAACCCAAACAAAAAATCAGAAACTAACTGCGTAAGAACAGACCTTAACTGGATAAAAAAAGCAGCAGTTGCAGGCTCTTTATAAGTCTGATGAATGAGTGATTTGACATTACTTGCAAAATCCTGCAAAATTATTGAGGTTTTCCCCTCACTGTTACAATGAAAAGCAAGTCAGCGATGAAGCCTCTGATCCACCAAAGAGTTCAAACTCTGCTGAAGGGTGGAAGCGAACAGAGCTGCCAGACTCATGAGGTCATGTTCAGAGTGAGATAACTGTCCAAATCTCATTCTGAACATGAGTTTGCTTTCTGGTATGCATGTGAAACCTTTCAGTTTCTCCATTGACTTTAATTTTCAGTCGTTCTAAGCTTGCTAGACTGGTAACTTGGACAAAGATGTTAAATCAATAAATAAATGAATAAAAGAGCTTGTTTGCCAAAGAGATAATTTTCTGACTTCCTCTGCTGAGACAAAAACTGCTAAAAAAACCCAATACCGAGCCAGCCAGTATTGCAATGTGATTAACAAAGATGTAACCAAGTTAATGTTCTGGATTTAACATCTGTAGGTGTGGGAGGGTCCATGAGCTGCTGTGAATTGCATCACTAGCTTGCTTCCTTTCCTCCACATCCTCAAATAAAAGCAAATTTTGGGTCATTTTGGTCCTGAAATCTTTAAACTGGCATCTTGCTTATAGACTAACACTAAGCCACAAAATGATGCAAGAAAGTGGGCATTTGAATGAATGAATACCATGAATTTCTAAGGATGTCAGAAATGGAGAAGATAGTAATCATAGCTATTGATGGAATGATAATTAATAAATTCACAGATTTTTCACATGGTGTGCCGCTGCAATGATTCCAGCTCATTTTTTTCACCTGTGGATCTCATGCTATGTAGTGAAATACCTACATTTATTCATGTCCATTTCATAGACGATGAGGTTGAGGCACTGAGAGGGTCTCATGCCCAGGGTGATCACTTAAAAAAAGCTCAACAAATGGCCCCAAGTGGTCCAAGACATGTCCATGTGCTGGATCACAGGGGGCACTGGCCACATCCATCTCTTTCTGCAGGTGACCGAGGCCAGAGGAGGGTCCAGGCAAGGAGCAGGCACCCCGTGCTGGGTCACGGCACAGACAACTCCACTCAGCCTTGCCCCGATGCACAGCTAGATGGGCTAACGCTTTTCTAGAACACAGGATTTTGTATGTGGTCTGTGGCACAGCTTCTGGACAGGCCACCGCCTCAACACTGTCTTCGGGGACCGCGCTGGGAGTTCCCCAAGCAAAGGGGAAGAGAAAAGGGTAAAATGTGGTAACAGAGGCACAAGAATTGGTGAAGGGTATCTGAGTAGTACCTGAGACTATGGCTGGTTTTAACTTTTAATTAACTGGATATCAGCTTATTTGAACTTCTGAGGCCAGAGGCAGGCTGTTCTCCATAAGTAATTCAAGGCATTTCCATTCTCCAACAGGTTGCAATAGCACAGATTTGGCAGCTGACTTTGCAAGTGACCCCTGCTAAGGCAGAATATGCAGCAAGTCTCTTCTGCTAGAATAAAGAAGGGTGAGAGTCATACAATTATAGCTCCAGTGAGGCTGTGCTGGTCTGAAGCATTTCCTACTTAAAGATTTGCTGAGTAACCCTGAGGACATCTCTTGGCATATTTAATCCTTAAAGATACTGAGATACTGTAACACACTGACGTAGTTTTGATGTACCAGTAAGGCCCAGACCGAGGTATTCAAGTACCAAACGTCTACTGAAAATATGTAAATCTGGCATTTAAATATCTTAGAAGATCTTAACCTGAATCCTGAAGCCTTAATTGAACCAAAGACCTTCCACTGACTGCAACAGGAGTTTTGTCAGAGTAAGGACTGAAGGGTTTAGTCTTAAATTAGAAGGCAAGTAGTTTTAAAACCACTGGTAACTGGATGAAACTGCTTGTCTGGGAAACTCAGAGCCGCTTTTGTATAGCAGTAGCAGAAATGCTAATGACATTTTTTCTTGCAGATCAGTGACAGAAAGAGAAGTAGTAAAAAATCATTTTTTTAATAAGTTATCTATGACTTTAATATCTCAGTGTAGATATGTGGGAATGCTGAATTTGCCTGTCTGTAATCATTATTAGATAAAAAAAAGACTTTAAGGTAACTATTTGGGTTAAAAATGATAACTTTCCAGTGGTCATCTGCACCCTGTCATTTTGACTTCTTAAGCCTGAAGTTTGCAGTGCCTCAGGCAAAAACATTACTGTTACCCTACCTCAGATAAGATGCGACCTGGCTTTTTTTATATATAATATTTATTGTATATTGGGCATTGCTAAAGGGGGTCTTATTTTAACCGAAGCCAGATTTTCTGTAGTTAATAGAGTTAGGAATGGTGTATTATTTTCCAGCTTGGACGGGTTATTAATACTTATAAGTTGTGAACATGGAAAGAATTCCTATAAATCTGCGCAGTGCACTGCAGTTTACAGCAGAAGAGATAAAGGTGTTTGAAAAGCTGCTGAGTGCCTGCAGGTTACATTTGGTCCCTGTTCAAGGACCCAATTCTGCTCTGTGGCTCTGGGGTGCTCTGGAGGAGAGGATGCCTGCGTGGGGCTGCCAGCGGCTCCTAGGGCCGGCCGGACCCGGGGTCAGCTCTCCTCCTCCCCAAACACCGCTTTCCAGCTCCGCGTGTTTTCCATATGCGTCATGACAGTCCTCTGCCTCTCCAAAGGGTGTGGTTCAGCCAAAAGTGGGAAGATTTAGCAGGACAACGCAGAAATGTTAAAGGATTGATGACTGATTATTTTTTTTCCCCTCTATTTTAACAGGCAGAGTGGGCAATGTACTTCTTCTGTGTTGCTTAAAGGGGTAAGCATCATTCTCAAGTTGAAAGGCCTCACTCCAGTTAACCAGAGATATATGCAGACCTCAGTGTCCTAGATCAGATTTTGGATCTAAAGAAAGTTATATACACCTGTGTATGTGTAAAGCTGGCCTTTTTCTTCTGCTCTGCCATACGTAATTAGGGGTCATTTTTATTTAGGCTCCTCTTTTCAGTCAGGCACATGCCTCCCTTGCACGCACAAGCGTGGCATTCATGCAAACCGGGTGCATGCAGAAAAGAATTTTGCTCTGAATATGTATTTAGGCAGCAGTAACTAAGGTCTCCAAATTCTTCTCCTGACGTGCACAGGGCTTTGTGTAAAACCCGGGACAGACTCTCACTCTTACCTTTAATTTCTCGGTCATCCTGGTCAGGAATCCAGAGGAGATATTCCCACGATACAACCGCTCTGCTGCTGCTTCGCTGCATGACTTTGGGCAACACAGGTTGTGCAGAGCCCTGTGAGGTGCTGAGGGCTCTGGCCCCCTTCCAACGAAACACTTAAGCATGTTATTGAAATCAAAGGGAGGACTCACTGGCTTCAGTGTAACCAGGGCTTGTGCTTTCCTTGAACAGGGCTGGAGCATTCAGTACCTTATTGGATCCAGTCCTTGATGTTTTTGTTCCAGCTCCCTCTTTCCCTCGCTGTCTGTAAAAATGCAGGTAATTGCACTCAACTTGCAAGGATTTTGTGAGGCTACGCTTTATGTAAAAGAAAAACTCAGGAAAGTGGATTATAAATGTCAGTGTATTATTTTGTGGAAATGTTAGTAAGAAAACGAATGTGTTGTAATCATTCTACTTGCAAAATAGCAATTACCATCATCCTTTCACGTCTTCTGTGCATTTATTCTCACTCCACTGTGCAAGGTCACACTGGTGTCCCCAGCTTTATGGAGGTACAGCTAAGGGAAGCTCAGTGACTTCCATAGGTCACAAAACAATCGATGGCCATGCAAAGACTTCGGTATCCTACTCATGTTGTAAATTCTCAATTACCTTAACTCATTGCTGCTGAACTATAAATAGCCTGGGTCCCAATTCTGCTTCCACCTGCACTCCTGTAACTCCATCTCATCCATTTACATGTCGCTGCTCTATGTCTCTTGTAGGAAAGCTTACAATTCAGTTTCAGGTTCTCTGCTGCAGTATCTCACGTTTGATAAGGTGATGATAGACGAGATCACTAAAGCTGAGGTTAGGTAACTAAAGTAAGGCTTACAGCAGACATAAGTACCAAAGCAAACAGCCCTCTCTCAGAGATTTACGGTTGTGTTCTACACAAATCTGGAAGTGGTCTCATATGTGTCTGCATATGCATTAAGCACTGATCATATCTGACAAAAAAGAAAAATAGAAACCTTCCCTAAGGCAAGATCCCCAAATGCATAATTAAGGTGCAGAACGTCTGGACGGTCGCATCACTTACACCGGGCTCCGTGGGACGCACAGTTGCAGTTTTCTCCTTCTCAGCACTGACAGCTTCCAATACGTGGTGGTGGTGTGAGGGGGAGGTTGTACCTTGTGCTTTCTTAGTGTACTCCACAACAAACTGAAAAAAGAGTTTTTAATTAAAAAGTGACTTTCTAACATTTTGGGTTATCAAAAACGTAACTGCCTGGTGTTAAAGCCAGGACACGGGTCTGCCTGGCCCTTTGGACCTGGTACAGGTACTGTTATGGTCTGATGGCTTTGTAATCGTCACACCCAACACATGAACATGGTGAGGAACTATCTGATCTGTCTGTCAATGGGATTTCCTTTCTTAAAACTTATTTTAGCAGGGTGCAACAGTAGTTTGGAAAAGAATGCATGTTTCCATTTTGTATCACATCAAAGATGTAAACACTGGCCTTTCACTTTGTCTTCTGATGAGTCAAAAATACAGTAGCTCTCTGGGAGATGCTATTGAAACATTTGCTCTCAACAAAGGTGGGGCATCCACACACCTCTATGACTCTGATCACTGGGGGGATTTCTATGTGACAACATTGTTGACATCAGCTATGCTGAGCATTGCCTTCCAGGGAAGTCTTAAAAGACAAAATTCCCTTCCAGGGCTCTGATTCACAAGCGCTGTTGGGTTAAGCTGTGGTGACTGAAGAAGTTAGTTGGGTAGTGCCTTCATCAGCCAGAACAGCTACACCTGATGGGGATTTTGAGTTAGTTCACAGACCAGCACGGTAACATAAATTGAAATAGATGTTGATCTTTTTGTTTGTATATCAGGCTGTGAACTTTAAAGGCTTCTGAACAGGCAGGCTGCCCAGTTGTGGTGGGTTGACCCTGGTTTGATGCCAAGTGCCCACCAAAGCCGCTCTATCACTCCCCTGCTCAAATGGACAGAGGAGAGAAAATATAACTAAATGCTCGTGGGTCGAGATAAGGACAGGGAGAGATCACTCAGCAATTACCGTCACGGGCAAAACAGACTCGACTTGGGGAAAATCAGTTTAATTTATTACCAATCAAAACTGAGTAGGATAATGAGAAATAAAACCAAATCGTAAAACACCTTCCCCCCACCCCTCCCTTCTTCCCGGGCTCAACTTCACTCCAGATTTGCTCTACCTCCTCCCCCCGAGCGGCGCAGGGGACAGGGGAATGGGGGTTGTGGTCAGTTCATCGCACTTTGTCTCTGCTGCTCCTTCCTCCTCAAGGGGAGGACTCCTCACACTCTTCCCCTGCACCAGAGTGGGGTCTCTCCCACAGGAGACAGTCCTCCATGAACTTCTCCAACGTGGGTCCTTCCCACAGGCTACAGTTCTTCACAAACTGCTCGAGCATGGGTCCCTTCCATGGGGTGCCGTCCTTCAGGAGCAGACTGCTCCAGCATGGGTCCCCCATGGGGTCACAAGTCCTGCCAGCAAACCTGCTCCAGAGTGGGCTGCTCTCTCTCCATGGGTCCACAGGTCCTGCCAGGAGCCTGCTCCAGCACGGGCTTCCCATGGGGTCACAGCCTCCTTCGGGCACATCCCCCTGCTCCGGCGTGGGGTCCTCCATGGGGTGCAGGTGGATATCTGCTCCACTGTTAGCCTCCATGGGCTGCAGGGGAATCTCTGCTCCAGCGCCTGAAGCACCTCCTCCCCCTCCTTCTTCACTGACCTTGATGTCTGCAGAGTTGTTCCTCTCACATATTCTCACTCCTTTCTCTGGCTGCAGTTGTGTCTGGGTTGTTTTTTTTCCCTCTTCTTAAATATGTTATCCCAGAGGTGCTACCACTGTCTCTGATGGGCTCGGCCTTGGACAGCAGCGGGTCCGTCTTGGAGGCGGCTGGCATTGGCTCTATCGGACATGGGGGAAGCTTCTAGCAGCTTCTCACAGAAGACACCCCTGTAGCCCCCCCACTACCAAAACTTTGCCACACAAACCCAATACACTGGTATTCCCACCTTCACAAAGGTACGGTAACTTGGGTAGATAGCCTGGCCAGGTGGGGAGCAGAAACTTCTCTATCCATTACAACTAGAATTGGCAGAACTTGTGAATCACAGATTGCTCTTCTTCTTGTTGAAGCATATCTCATCCACGTGGGTGTAATGGAGGGAGAACTAGCCTCTGCAAGTCTGCAAGTTGTGAAAGTGCACTTCAAAGAATGCAGCATTGTGAATTGAGCATGTTTGGATTAAGGGAAGTCCTTATGAGAGGTTTTCAAAGCATCTGGATGGTTACTTCATTGTTTTAGTGACAAACCAGACTACTCCAAAGGACTGTCCACATGTAGGGCTTTGGAGACTTGCTTTCAATGCTCATTTTTGATGGAGTGGATTTGCCTTTATTACTGGATGTGTTTTTCTTCTGGAGAATGCTCAGCTATGTGTTCTGGGTGTGGGGTCAACGAGTTTGACAAGGTGGGTGTTAAAAGATGGGTCACAACATAACTGGGAGGGTACATGTCAGTGTACTTTGCAGCAGGCTTGGTAAGCTGCAGAGGCATGCCTTGAACTATTGGGAGTACAAGGCATGACCTGAGCTTGCCAAAAAGGTTTTAATATCTCACCAGTACTAACAAAAGGAAACACTGAGAATATCTTTATGTGGATGAGTCACTCACTGCAAGCACTGAGACAGTAGGTTGGCTTTTTCAAGAGCACCCAGATGACTATAGAGCTTATAATATCTCAGACGTCTGCAATTGCCGTTGTTTTCTTCTGGAGTTGGAGTCCATTTTAAAGGTGCTGAGCATCTATCTGTACAAGAAAATCTTAGAATTCTAAGTCACATGTGGCAGCAGCTTAAAATCCAACCTCTGCAAGGGATTGCTCCCACCATTGCTTACTGCACAGAGCTAAAGAAGGTTGCTGCATTTGTCTGAAAGTCAGGTAGAAAACTCATGAAAAGGCTTGTGAATCTTACCACTTTTTGTTCTGGCACAGCATGGTGTGCTAAACACTCTTTCAAATGGAAAGTGGAAGGACACCCATTATGCACCTGAAGCAATATCATCTACCCAACGCAATGGACTTCATTGCAAAGCCTGATCAGAAAATGAGCTGGCTGAGCGGAGATGTTCCTTGGCCACAAATGCAGGAGCTATAACCCTGGTTTTGAGAAGCTGCATGTGAGGCAGACAGGGCGGGAGGTGGGAAGGCAGAGAAGGGAAAGCCAGCAGAAAGCAAGTGAAGGGGTTGTCGCTGTGTCCCTCAGGGGGAAGCAAAGCTGAACTAACTCCAAGGCAAGTGCGTAAATTATGAGCAAGGATAGCACATGCTGTTTGCTTCTCCATTGTTCAGAGAAATGGAAATTTGTGTACAGTCACGTAAATGAACTAGAGTGCAGAAAGAAATATCCCTGAATTTATCTTCCATTTTTTCTCTTATAATTGCTTCAGGATCTCAAACCCCAGCAGATAAATATATGGTTACCCTTTTGTCTCCAGTGGTTAGACAGTTTTTAAAGAAGGTTACTGAATATTGAAAGACTGTTGTGTACACACGTGCATGCCGTCTTGGAGATCTTGTGTGTGTATGTGCATTTTCCAAGCCCGTTCCCAGAGAGAACGGCATTACTCCACAAGCCGTACAATGACTTAGTTATTGGGAAAGGCAATCCCATTGTGATTTGAATTGCGCCTGGAGTTATTAAAAAAAAATCAAACGTGGTTTTAATTGCTGTGAAGGTTTTAGTTGCTTATAGCCAGGAATTTAGCTCAAAATGTCTGCACTCCTGAGTTTAATTTGTGCAAACTTTAATATCTTCATGCAACAAACCACTGAGGTATTTCTGGTTTTAGAACAATATACTAAACCATTCTGACTTCTCCAGGCAGGATCAGTTTAAAGCTTTGATTACGTAAGCTTTAAATCCTTAATCTGCGCTTGGAAAAGGCAGGGGGGGGCAGTTAGTGAAGAGGGACAGGATTTGCTGAGCATCCAGCCAAATATCTCCTAACAAAACCAAAATAGATTTTCTGTGGCACAGCTACATGTGAATTTGCCTGTGATAAAAACACACCAGTGGGTTAATTTGGCGGGTGCATGCACGTGTGACCCACGCGTGGTCTCTAAAGCTTGGGACAAGTGCCTGTGCTGCACAGCCCTTGCCCCTTTTACCCCTCGCAGCCATGTGTGAGTAAATCACGGCTGTCAGTATGGTAGCAGCTTGATTAAAGTTCAGGGGTTTAATAGATCATTTTAAAAACCCCAAATTACTCCCACTCCCTAGTCGATCCACCTGGACCCTTGCCCTAGGTGCATGGCAGTTTTCAACCAGTGCTGGAGAAGCCAAGTCTGGGCCTGAGGTTCCTGCTTATTCCCTGAGGATCCTTGCTGCAGACCTAGACCAACATTCTCAGCTGTATTTAATCTGCTCTGAGACAAGCTGGCTATGAGAAAATGCAAAGGAAAAGGCACATAAGCAAAGACATGGAAAAACTTGGACAGTTGGCCTGCTTTGTTCACTTGGTAAACTGGAGGCCGGCCAGTAACAGCGGAGCTCCCTTGGCAATACAAGTCTGTTCCAATTAATCGTGTTTAACCATTCTAATCACACTTTAGCACATTAATCCTATTTTCAATCCAAAACACATCTGAAAGAGCGGCATGTGGGCCTTTTTATAGCAACCGCAAATCAGATGTAACTGAGAGACATAGGGCCCTAGTTTACTCTGCACTTTCACTGAACTTAAACTTAATAAAATACGTGACTGAGTTGTGGTTGGATTTACTGCATGATGTTGATGCTTCCACATATAAATAGATCCCTTAAGTAACTTAAAAACCTGTCAGAAAGGGCAGTGAAAATTTGATTATAAGGTAACCAGTGTGTGTGTTTTCTAACAATGACATTGCTCCTCTGGTCAGTGGTATTGAGAGAACTTTTAAAATTTAATCTGCTTATGGATATAAATGATGCTACACTTGGAATCGCAGGGCTGCATTTTGTGTCCCAGCCACTCTCAGTTACAAAGAATTTTATGGTTTGCTTTAACCATGAAAACAAGATAAAGCTGTTATCTTCTCCCAAGCGTGCTTTCTTCTGGCTTTTGAAATAAGTTTTAAAACAGCAAAATTTTTAAGTTTATTGTATTCACCATGCACAAAGTGAAAGAATATTTTTTGATTTGTGCTCCTGATAAAATTTAACTGCTTTGCATTGCTTCTGTGTTAAAAACCTTCCTTTCAATGAGGGATGATCTTATTAAGATATAGATCCATGACGCTGCATTTTACTCTACTCTGAGGATTTGCTTTAAACTGAACAACAACAACAAGCAAAAAAACTCACATCCAGATATATCCACCCCCAAACTTCTTGATGTCTTTAGTGCCTGAATCCATGTTTATAGGCAGGCTCAAAAGAGGTGCACTGAACTATGAATTATGCAGAAGAGTATGTGTTTGAGCCTTGAATTTAGCTGTGGAGTGGGAATGAAGTTATCTATTCATGCTAAATTAAATATTTATCAATGCAGAATATGGCAAGAAAAGGTAGGTAAGAAAGTTCAGTCTTAAAAAGGAAAATCTTGGACAATTACCAGGATTACACTCGATGTTTGGTTTTCTAAGTAAACACTTCTAGCTTTTTATGTTACAAATAATAGTCTGGAAAGATGCATTAGGGGAACCTAAATGCAAACTAGAAATGAGTTTATCCAGGTAAGTAAGGTTTTATTAAACAATTTAATTCATTCCAGTTCTTTTGGAAGAAATTGCAGGTTATGGTTAATGTAGTGTATCAGACAGGAATCACATTCACAGAGCCACCTGCATTTAATATACAACTGTCAGAAATCCCTACTCACTACCACTTACCCAGAAAGAAATATGCAACAATTTGATCAACCCAGGACTTTTTAATATTAAATATATATACATATATATATCTTTTTTTCTGAATACAATGAAAATACAGACTCAATTTATGGGATTTTGCTCTTCAGTAGAATCTATGTGTCTTTTGAGCTTATTGAATTAACTGTCATTTTGGCCCCTTCCGTATGCTTTAGTAGGCACTGGAAAATGCTATCCACTGGGACTGTAACCAAGTAGAGAATTAAGACAATACATTCAAGGCAAGTCTTATAAATAAGCTTTTCCAAATATCATGAAATAAGGTCTGAAAAAATAAGTTAGTGTTAGTGATGCCAAAGCCTGAAAATCCTTGGGTTAAAGATACCAACTGATGCATGGAATATTACAAAATTCCATGACCTTCTAATGGAAACAGCTTATCTAGCAAGTATTTCTAATAGTCTTCAAAAAGGAGTCTGTTACTGGTGAAAAAAAGCAATTGGGTGACCTGGTATCTGTGGTGGTAAAGCACAAAATGGTGAGCTGACAGTTTTGGCTTCTCCCCCATCGCTGATGAACAGCATGACCTGAAAAAATGTGAACCTCTTTTGCTCCCTGCTTGCCCTGCAAAATGCAGACAACCCAAGGGAGGCCGTGAAGGTCAGTTTTACCAAGGCAGGAGCTTTGAGATGCCTACTAGACCAGGCTGCCTTCACAGGGAGATGGAGGGGGAATACTGCTCTAATAGGAAGTTAGGAACAGTGTGAATTATTTCTTTTTCACTAGCTGTACTGTTTCCTGCAAAAACTTGGCGTAGTGGAGTGAGTTCACTTTAGATTTTAAGGGGGAGCTAGGAGGCAAATGGACAGAGTGGCAAGTAGTTCTACATACCTTAGAAAATAAACTACAGCCAGCAAGAGTTTGTTTGCCTGTGCATCAGGCAAGCAGTGATACTTTTGTCTTCTGCAAAGCAGAACCACTAAGGGACAAGGGGTTTAACGTATTAATCTTTCCCCTCCTGAAGTTCGGTGAGGTTTTTGCCATCTACTTCAGCAGAGCCAAGATTAAATCAAAACCTACCTATAGTCACATTTCAGCCACAAACTTTAACAAGTGCCATGGGACTGTGCTGAACCAGGCAGAAGAGAGGTTGATGGATTTATTCCCTTTCCTTTATTAGGAAACCTTTCCATAATTTCTAATAATTCATCCTCTGAAGGGAAGCTCTGCAGTAGACGAGGAGTTGTCCAGCTTATGCTGGCCAGGCGGCAGCTCCACACCCCACAGTCCAGCTTTCGGCACCTCCCTTCACTGCTGACCTGCCTATGTACAATATCCATCCCCAGCAGCCTGGAAAACCTCTGAGGCCCAGCAAATCAGGTATGCATCAGCAGTGGGTACCCGCTCATCCCTAATATCAGAGCATCGTCACTGTGCCAGTACCTTCTTTTCATTGGCCCCCAAAAGTAAATCCTCCATGGGCTGATCACAGAACTGTTGCCTCTAGTAGATCTTAAACCACACTTTGAATTTCAGTCCAAAAATGTTTGCTTCCTTTAGGCTAGGTTTTGTCATGGTACTAGAGTACAGCAACTCCTCACATGTTGCCAAAGATTTCGTGTGTTCAGCAGGGAAAGGAGACAGTGCAGGTAAGGGTATTGGGAACTGGTATGTGTTTAAGTATTTTGACATTACAGCAAAAATAACTCCCAGAGCAACAGGTTAAGAAATTAAAATTTGGCCAGCTGTTTAAAGAGGATATTCTGGTTGCTTAAAAATGTATTTATTTTTAACCGTCATTTCAGATAAAGGCAGGGTCAGAATATAAACAAAGTAACTATGAAAATAGAAGCGATAAAGTAAGAAACAAAGGTGTAAGTGTAGTTGACCACCTCCTGGATTATACAATGCAGTGGATTCCTTAGGCTCAGCATTACACTCCTGGTCTCCATGGGGGATCAGGATAGGGAGGCCTAGATTATTTGCTTAGTTTCACTGGTATGAAACTGGAGTAACTCCAGTAGTTCAGATTTGGATCCCAATTACAGCAGTTTAAATCCTGTAGTGACATTATTATCCTCTAGGATAATGAAGATGAAGCTTATCCTGGTTAATGCCCGTGTAAATATGATCACAGACTAACTCCCAGAATCAGTTTGGAAACTTTTTATAATGCTAATTTTAATTCAGATTTAGTTGGTCTCTAATCTCTTCCAACCTCTTGTCTTAGCAGTAGGTGCAGATGCAGCCAGTGGTGTAAGAGCTGCTGTGGAAGCTCACTAATTCCCCTTCAGGAAGGGCATAATCCCTTTGTCCCAGGTTCTTCAAGAAGAAACTCCCTTTAAAAGGGATGCTTTTATCTTTGTCCTGGGATAAGACTTTTGTACCCAAGCCAGTTCTATTCTCTGGAACAGAAAAAAACTTGAATACGTATCTAACCTCTTGGAATGGCTTGGAAAATCCTGTTTCAGATGCAGTCATGTATTCCACAGATGAATGAAGGGCATACCATGTCACGGTCCTGTTGACTACATGGTAAATGCTTCTGTGAAGATTTTGTGTTGAATGCACTCACATGACTCAGCTTGCTTCCATTCCTGTTCATTTGTACTGAAGAAGCAGCCAATGACCAGCTCTGTTGTGTTGGGCACAACAGAGACTTACAGCATAAAGATGGCCCCAGTCCCCCCAGAGGTTACAGCTTGAGCTTAAGGCATGGTTGGTCTTTACGTTACATGGGCTTTAGCCCACTTTCTTTCCAAAACTTTTGGATCAGTAGACCACTATCAATCTTCAACACTTCTCACAGCCCATATTTACAGTAAAACTTAACGGAAACATGATTAAATCCACTGCCTAGTGCAGCCCAGCCATGGATCACTTATCATGGCCTCATGATATCCTCTAATGAAAAAAGGAAAACAATGACATTTATGACTAGCTCTTCAATAGGCATGACAGAGATGAAGATCCCATTAAAACTGCTGATTGCGGTCCTACCATTTCCTTTAAAAAAAATTTTTATACATAGCATTTGTTTTTTGACTAAGGAATATAATCTCTAGATGACCTACAGGCCAGTCTACATGACGAATAACGCCTGTTGGCTTGGACTGAGATGAGTACATAGTATGTGTCAAACACTAGCAGGAGTGCACAGAGCACGTAGAAAAAATGCTGTAGTCTATCTTAAGAGGAAACAGTACACAGCCTGTATGTATGGAAGTACATACAGGTATCACGTGGTGTCAAGACACCACATCTTAAGACGTGAGACTGAATTTCCCAAATGTGGAAGCGCACGAGACCTCAGCCCAGGACAATTCTCAGTTTGTCTATAATATTATAAACTTGGCAAGAAAACTCATTTCCTGACACAATACTTATTCTGCATGACAGCTGAAGCCCCGGGGAGTAAAGGGGAGAAGGCATGTACGTTTTAGGCATGAGAACTTCAAATGGGCCAGGCAGTGGCTGTGGGGAGAGGTCAGTGTAGTATTAAAGGAAACTGAGGCCAGTTTCAGGATTTTGCTTGTGGCATTGCTTTATATTTGACCAAATTATGTATTTCAGTTGTAGTAAAGTCACACAGTTTTGCAGGCTGGGTGGTACTAATACATGCTTTTCAAACTAGGTAAGTATGTGTGTTTATACTGCTCAGTAACAGTATTGTAGTTCAATCGTTCAATATTGTGCCATAATAATACTGCAGTGCTTAGGCATCCCAGGTGTGGACAAGAACTACAAGGTGCTGAAAAAATACAGAACAAAGAGATGGCCCCTGCCCTAAAGACATGGTCCTAGAAGATAAGAGACAATGGATGTGAGAAAATTCAGGAGATCAATCAGGCCATATTAGTCTGAGTGGTTATTGGACAGTACATTAGTAAATTCCCTTTACATTTACTTAATGCTGAGCTGTATAAAAATGGGTCATATTTCTTATTCAGGATTGGGATTTCCTTTTACAAGTATTTTAGCTATTTTATAAATTGCTGGGAGGTGTCCTAGCAAAGTCTCTGTAACTCTTTGCACAGGACAATATGAGAAACATAGAGTTCTTCATAGTTTCTTGTGCACGTTGAATGTTTTTAATGCACACACGTGCATTGAAAAAAGAAAATAATGTAAATAATTTCTGTTACAGATTTTATTTAGACCAAACCAAAGAGACAGGCTTTATAGTCAGCCAATCATTATAGGCACAGGCTTGCAGCCTTAGGGGTTTTGGATAGGAGGAACTATCATAATCCTGTCCCCAGAAGGGTTGTTCCCTTATGCTTGCTTGTTCAGTGATGCTGTGTGTTGGCCGCACAGATCTCAGCATACTTGAATTTTGTGGTACCCTTAAGGAACTGCTGCTGCCTTGGGAGCTCCTCTCTGATCAAACTTTGGCAGAATGACAGCCTAAAGAGAAACGCAACAGGCTGTTGGACTGACGGCCCTGTGTCAAAGTCACTGTGTCACTGAAACGTCACATAGTGTTTTCACTTTGGGCGAGAATTTCAGCCAGCTGCACTTGGCCTTTTCACCCATGCCTGCAGAGACATAAATACGTCGATGTGCTCGCACATTAACTCAAGCACAGCTGAGGCTGTCTGTGGAGCTGAGAGCCCTGCTATTTTAAAAAAGGGAAAACAAACCCTAAACGTTATTATGGATGTAGTTAAAATTAGAAATAGATCCAAGTGGAAATACGGGGAATGAATCCAAGTTGAAATACAGAGGCTGAACCCATATTTTCACCCTGCTTACATCTGCAGCTCTGAAAAGAGAATCTGGGGTGTCCTGAAATGCACACAGGAGGTTTGGGGCAGGCCCCTCCCTAACTGAAGTTAGAAATGGTCCCCATAGGGCAAAATGCAGACTCACAACTGAGATCTATGTTTTCAGCCTTCTAGAGTCCAAGTCGTTTGGTTTAGGCATTATCAAAAGAAGGGTGCAGTGCATTTGATGGCAGGGCCATCTGTTTGAGATTAAAAAAGAGAGGACTCCATACCCTACTGCACGGATATAAAGATGTGGCCTCCAGCTCTGTACCTCAGTCCTTGTTCTCACCTGGCTGTGAACCAGCGGGGTGTTTGCAGCAGATTTAGAGCTATGCAGACTTCGTCCAACATCGCTGCACTTCCCACAAGCGCAGCATCCCGAGGGGGCTGTAAGGGCAGCCACATGCCCTCTCCTAAACTGCTTCCAAAGTACATTTTTAACAAAGCTGCAACAAGTTTTTTTTTCCTTTTCAGTCCAGCTACGCCTGATGAACAAGACTGAGAAACCCAGGTCAAACTCACTGTTGATTTACAGAGTTCAGGAGAGTGAGGATACTTCTTGTCTATGCTACAGCCCCTGGGCTTTGGGGAGCAGATCAGCAGCTGAGCTCCGCCATGAAGCTCTCTGAGCAGCAGACGATCGCTGCTGGTGCCTGAGCAAGCTGAGGTGCATCTCTGCTGTGCTGCAGTGCATCCTCCACCTGCAACCGCAGCCTGGGCAGTGCTGGTCTCCGGAAAGCAAAATGAAGCCCAGAATCACCTCTTTTCATCCTGTCCAGTCTCCATGCAAGCAGGCACTTGGATAACAGGACTATTCTGCATTTTCAGAGGGACGTGAGGAACATGGGGCTTTTCAAAGGCAGAGAATGGGCTCAGATCTCGCTGCTGAGGTGTGTTTGTTTGGGTTTGACAAATTTAGGTTTTCCTTTGCAAGCCTGAACCTTCCTTTTGAAAATCTTTGAATTCCAGCTTTGAATTCCAGCTGCCTCAATTTCAGGCAGGCAGATTTTGAGTCAGATCCCTGTGGTTTTGGTTTAGGGTTATATCCACAACTGAAATGGGCCTTAATTTAGCCAGTTCCTCTTGGGAAGAGGGCCAAAATATTGAGGTTTCTGCCATCTTGAGCACAACCTTCATAAAGAAACGCTCCTGAAGTTTCTTTGCTGTCAAATTCAAGCCCTTCACACTGCTTCAGCATGACATCCCAGGTTAAAATCTAAGCAGAACAGAACACAGCCTGAATTCTTGAACTTCTGTGGGTATTGGGCGGGCGGGGATTACAGCAAACAGCGTTCACCCTGCACTTTGCCTCCTCATCATTAGTCGAGATTTGAGACTGCTGCAGTTCTCACTCCTTCCTGCTGTTCTGGCCTTGGAGATTTTGATTAGGAAAAGAAATAAAAATGCCAGCAAAATGAGTGGAGAGAAGCGGAAATTGCCAAAACCAAGCTGCCTTGGGACGTATCCTAACTGAAGTGGTACAAGAGAAGAAAAGCTGTGGCCCTGTTCTGTTCATATGTTTGGTCTCACACCTTCCCAGTAGAAATGGGGATGTGCCATAGGCAGGGGAACACATGCTTTCACCTCAGATTTGGTTTTGTTTGTCCCGGTAGATGAGCAAACTGCCTCACACACAGTTGTGAAGTCCTGTTTTGTGTCTATGTGATAGCACCTGTCCTAGTGACCACAGTGGGGACTGATTCAGGGACTCCAGAGCTAAAAGCTGTGTGCTCCTGGAGCTGCCATGTGGCTCTTGGGCCCTGGGCGGAAATCAAGATCTTGCCGGAGAGTACTTGTGGGGCACGGGAAGGTGCTGAATGAAGGATATGAACCTCTTGGGGCTCGCAGAGGACAAGGGTGGGAGAATGCCACGGTGATGTATGACAGTATAATCTCTGTAGCTCTCTGCATCCAAAATTTAGGAGCTGTTCCTTCAGACTATGTTGCTTAGAGGAAGTTTTTCAAAAAAGTTTTGACAAGATAAATCTGCTGGGGTTCATCACCAGATATATTATCACATAGCAGCAGCTCTTTTGCTTGAAATAGATTCCAAGGCCTCCTTCCCCTGATGAATAGCGACATCCTCTAGCACAGGAGTGCCTTGGCCAAAAGGCTGTTCTGGCCATTGGCTCTTTAAATATAGCAAAGAGTAGCTGTAGCAGCCCAGAAGCAACTGCAAGCCGTTTTAGGTCCTGTCATCACTCTCTCTGTCTCCTCTTCCAGCTGGTAGCTCTTGTCACGTCTTTCTTTCCTTGTTCCAGAAGAATCTCCAGGCGTTCATAACTATTCCTTATTGCTTCTAATTGTTCAATTGGTCCTAACATTTTCTACCCTTTCTCCTGCATGTGATGGGGATGGGTTGCTGCTTTTTCTCTAGTCACTCAAGAGGGGAGTGCCTCAGCAGCTCAGATGGGAGAAATATCTATATTTAGCAGTGTTGATGCTGATGGCAAAATCCCTGCCATGCTTGTGTTGGGAAACCTGCACTGAGATGCTTTTTGGTGTGAACCTGTGATGACTTTCTCTCCCATGCTTTATAGCTTTACCTGCCTGCAGGGGACAAAACTCCTCGTGCTCTCTGGATCAGCTGCAGGCTGAGAGAGGGACCAGGGGAGGAAAGGGGATCGCCTTGCTTTTGGACTACACATTTGTTATTGTTTCATTTTAATTGTCCCTAGTAATTCTAGACTGCAAGCCGCTCCGTGCATCTGGAGAAGTATGACTGTACAAAAGCTTATTTTTTCTATTTGAAGTATTTTTCCTTTCATTCATTCTTCAGCTTTTTTTTTTTCCCCTGAATCGTCACTTTTTTTTAATCTTTACAAAGAAACATTACCTTTCTCCTTTTTCTTCTGAGCTATCATTTACTTGTTGTTGAAATGGGGAGCACAGGAAATGGTAATTATTACTACTTTTCACATTACATAAGGATACTGCTCTGTCACAGCTGCTGGCCATATGACCAGCCTTTCTTTGGGGAAACCCTGCTTGGTTTCGCTGTGTAATTCTGCACTCATCCAAAACCTGCCCTTGTGCTGTTATGGGCTGTTGTAAAATGGACATTTTGTTATTAATTAGGTGTAGATGTTGCTGAGAAGTTTAAAAATAATGAAGGTCTGACATCAAGATACAGAAAAAATGTTTTTTTTCTGACAGGATTGAAGAGGTAATGATTTTAGTGGGTAGCATCTTTCAATGTTTTAAGAGTTTGAACTAAGCAGAAAAACAGCATTAAATTTTGAATCCCATTCTTTGAGTGAAAATGGGATATGTTTTAGTTTAAGGAGAGACACAGGCTTTGGGTTGTGACATTGGCTCTATACTCACAAAGCTGTGAGCCCATTTCTAAAAATCTGCTAATGCACTGTTGCACAGAGAAAGTTACTGGAATATGGGGATTATGAACACATGGAGACTATGGAGATACGCAGATTTTTATGTCTTCACATACCCCTTTGATATCTTCTGACGCTCCCAGAAAGCGGATGGAGTTGCACTTTCACATCACTTACAGCTCTGTTGCAGAAATATCTGCCATGTGGAGGGGACATTTTGGGGAGCAGAGGAGCTGTGGGCAAGGCTGGGATGGGGCAGCCTGCACCAGCAAAGTGGCCCCAGCGCAGGCAGCCATGCTAGTCCCCAGGCCAAGTGAGCATCACAAGCAGGAGGATGGCCAGCACCGGTGAGGGGGAAACCACCAACAGTTCTGGAGTCCCGCATCTCCTCCTGCTCTGCTTGTATAGCCTTTGCAATGGTATTTTCGAATGAATAAATATGCAGGCAGAGGCCAGAAGCTAGATCTGCTGTTTCTCCAGGGCTCGGCCCGAAGCACTGTGTTGCTGGCAGTGGGGCCATTCTGATGTTAGAGGAGAGAGGTGGGTCTAAACCTCCAGCTTGGGAAGAACTCCAGAGCAGGTCTCCTGCTTCATGAGTGGGTTTCATAGCCACTGAGTCAGTTTGGGAAGCCTGGCTCCTATTGCTCCAGCACTGTTTTTGACTGAGAGTAGCCATTGGCTGTCATGCCCTCGGTGCTGCCAGCGTGTGCTGAACCTGCCAGCTGCAGGTACTCATCAGTGAAGGAACTGCTGATTTGTTTACCCCAAGTGGATTTTTTTCCAGGTGCTAAAAACTCAACTTAGCCTTGATTGATGTGCATCTGGGCTTATTAGATAGCTTTGGTTTCCTGAAAGTTGTCGTTAAAATGAAGGTTTCTTCAAGCCCTAAGGCACCCAAGCAGCTAGACTGGCTTTCTGAGCTCACCTGGCTGGGTTGCCAAATTACACCCAAGGGACACAGGTCTTCAAGTATTTTCTTTGCATGGTTTCTCCTCCGCCCCTGGACTCGTCCCTGTTCTCACATGACCCATGAAAAACCCATGGGAATCCCTCTGAGTGTGTGGGTTACCCAACACGGTCCTCCCACGGCATGACAGGCAGCATGGCCGTGCATGCAGATGTGAGGAGGACATGTCAGATGTGGAGCTGCAGAGGCACTGTGCAGCTGTACAGGAGCAGGAACAACATCCAAGGTTGCAGTAGGCAGAAGCTTCTTCAACTGCCGTAGAGAAAATTTTTTGTCTGCTTTAGTCCTCTGATGAATCAGCCTTGATGTCTGTCAAACAGCGTTGTCTATTTGTCAGTGGGAAGTTGTTTCTCCTTGGCTGATGGACAGACAAATGCCTGTGGGTAGGCAGACACGTGACATCCTGGATACCAGAGTCATTTTTTTTCCCTTTTCCAAGAAATGAGGGAATTGCTTCTCTTTGTACTGGGAGCAATAAACCACTTGCTGAATGCAGATCTCCAGGCCTGAATTACAAATGGCTCTGCTGCCACTATCAAGCTTTCTTTCTTTTTTTTTTTTTTTTTTTTCTTCAGGGCAACACTTGAAGAATATTCAAGAAATTGTAAAATGAGAATAAAAGCATAAGGCTCAGTTTTTGTCTTGCTGGACGTAGAGCTCCTGCTGACTTACATTATTCCCCAAAAGTAAAAGCAATTGTGGGATCAAACTGGGGGTGTTAAGGGGTGGTATAGAAGGTACATCAAGGTGGGGAAGGGGGAAGTATGGGTGAGTTTACCTTAAACATAAAACTTGCTGTTAGGCTAATAAAACAATATGATACATCTGGGTTGATTTTCTCCTTGGTGATAGAGGATTGGTCTAACAGCTAAGCCTTTGTCATGGCTGACTTGGACTTTAAACTCTTTGATAGGGTTCTCATATCTCTTTCTCTTTTTCTAAAATCATGACAAGAGGAAAGCATTCATTACCAGGAAGGCTGTACCCCTAGGCAAGAACTAGTCATCTTTGATTTAACTTTCAACTGAAGTTGCTGAATTAAATGTAGTTTTGTTTTTATCTGTTTGCATGGAAGGCTTCCAGATAAAACAACTGTTTTAGTGACCTGTGCACTTGTATCATGTTAATTAGGTTTGAAAACTCATATATTGTTTTCATAAGGCTATTACATTTTCTGTAATTAAATTAAGCAAAAAATAAGGATGCATGGCAATAATATTTATTATTAATACCAGACTCGAAAGGCTTACAAGATGTGAATTGAAGGTAAGGGCCTTGAAGACATCCTGAACTTCAAAACAATGTCAAATAGTCTAGTTTTTCAGCAAGTCGTTACTACATGTATTTAAAGAAAGCATTGATAAGGTGAGAAATAGCCAACTGAACAGATAGGCTTCTGGTCCCGTTTGAAACTGGGAAATTTCTGGGATCTTTACTGCCTGAATGGGAACGAAGATTTAGCCACAGTTAAAGGGATAGGGGTGTGATCCTGTGCTGTGTTGTGTGTCTGAGTGGGGGATAAGGCCTGGGAGGTTGCCTGCACGGTCACCTTTCCCGGGAGTCGGGGAGGAAAGGGGACAGCATGGGAGCACATGAAGGGGCACTTCAGTGGTGGGGCAATTCAGGTGGCCTGACTGCATGAATCCTGTGTGTTGGCTCAGCATAGGAACAACCATACTATGTCAGACCAATGTTATGTAGCTATCCCGCTCGGTATCCCATCTTTGGTAGAAGCCAACCATAGAGGTCTAGGAAGGAGTACATGTAAACAAACAAGGCAAAAACATTCCCCAGAATACAGCTTCATCTTCCAGTGACATTTGGTTTAGGGATTTGCTAAGACAGAGGCTGTCTCACATGATATCTGTGAATGTGTTTTCTCTTTTATCCAGTTGCTGTCTAAACTTGAGTTAACTTTTGGCAGCTACGTACCTGCAGGTTGTATGAAGCTTGATTTCCTTTGGTTTGCTCTGAATCTGCAACCTGCTTCTTTCATCTCTTGGTCTGCACCTCTGGGAAATGCATGCTGCTCCTGGTGAAAAGTATCTTAGTGTGCGTCCAGTCCTGCGCAGGCAGGGTGGCAGGAGATGAGCATGTGTCAGTCTGCTTCCTAGCCTCTGCCAAGTGGTGAGGGCAAAATTTTGACTTCAAAATATGTTTAAAATAAGTAGACATTAAAATAGAACCATGCTGTGGCTCTGACCACAGAGATGAGAGCCAGCCTAGCTAACACACTGTTTGGGAGCAGATGTCCTGTATTGCTCTTGGTGTGCTGGAAAGCCACTAGGCTCCAGCTGCAGCTTAGCACAGCTGGACTATCCCACATGGCCAGGTTCTGACACCAGCAGCAGGGTGGCCAGTGGCTTGTATTTCATAAGGTTCCTGGCATTTCAATCAAGGGCAAAGGCAAAGCGCTGCCCCCGGGAAGGCAGACCCCTGTCAGCGACCCGGGCTGGCACTGCCTGGCTGGGCAGCTCTGCCGGAAAGGCCCTGCAGGGGCAGCGGGCAGTGAGCTGGGCACAGACCCACTGAGGAGAGGCTGTGGGACGAGGGTTCGCTCAACCAGGAGGAGAGACAGATTCGGGGGGACCGCACAGCAGCCCCCTGGTGCCTACAGAGAGATCATGGAGAAGATGGAGCCAGGCTCCACTCAGCCTTGCATGGTGGGAGGACAAGAGGCAACAGGCATACATTGAAACTGGAGGGGTTCAGACTGGATACAGGGAAACACTTTCTCCCTGTGAGGACAGTAAGCGGCGGGACAGGGTGTCTGGAGAGGTTGTGCAGCCTCCATCTTTGGAGGTTCTCCAGACCTGTCTGGACAAATCTCCGAGCAACCTGGTCTGGCCTCATGGCTTCGCCCAGGGTGTTGGACAAGAGTCCTCCTGGGGCCCCTGCCAGCTTGAAATACACTATGGTCCTATGAAATATTTCTTGTGACTGAGGGTCTTAAAATTATCTTTCTTGTGTAGATTTTCTGGTGTCTAATAAGGCAGCATTTCTCACAGTGGGGAAAATACTAAAGTTTCTCCTCTCCAGAAGATTGCCTGTTAGCAGGAAACACAGGAAAGTAGTATCTTAGAGACCTTCCACCTCTGTCAAGTTCAGCTGACCTTTGCTAAGGGATTCAAAAGTTCCAAGGCAGGGACACACAGATGAACAGGCACAGATATACATGGAAACAGTGTGACTGCAAAAGCCTAATTTTCTTAGGTAAGTAGGCTAATAACCACCTTAGTTAATTTCTAAAAATAGACAAAGTTTTGAGTGAAATGTAATAATTGCTAAACCTGGCACTAAAATGTAAAGATAACTGAAATAGGTAGTCCTTCCCTGAAAATAAATTCATGGCAACTAATTGTGGCTGAGGTATGCTACAGTACAAGCAGACTGTGTGCCTTGTAAGCAGAATAATTCTGAATTGGCTTGAGTGCATACACATCAATCAGCCAGAACTAAACTCATGCTAAACATATACTGTGCAACAGCAAAAACCGTCACTTGGATCCTCTAAAGTTTAATTAAAAACCTATGAGAGATTTTTAAACACTAAATGAGATTGATTATCAAATGTGGTCATAGCTGTAGCAATGATATTTGTAATCTTGGGCTGTGTCCTTTAACGCTGTGTGTCTTGTAACAGTATAATTCTGGAGGCTCATACATTTGTTATTTTACGGGGTACTTTTAACTGGTTCTTACAACAGTGTCTTTACTACTTGGGCCCAGGCTACTGGTGGAAATATAGTGCTTGAAGTATATTACTTTGCATGCTTACAACTGAATTTGGATAGATATGTTGAGCAGCTGCATTTTAAAGCCTCTCAAAAGAATAGTTGTCCCATAATATTACTGTTTAAGGCACATTTGTGAACCAGAGATAGAGGTTCCTCATAAAGAGAGGTCTGGCTTTTACCTTAACTCTGAACGTCTTTGCTACCTCTTGACCAAGTTCTTCTATCCAGTTGTCCTGCAAAATTCCTTCTCCCTGAGCTGCTAGTCCCTAACCCCACAGGCTCCTCTCCATCCCACCGCAGGCTGTCGTCCCTCTGTGACGCGTGATGTGGAGTCCCATGCAGCAGGACCACCTGCGCTGCTCCCAGAACCTCTCCTGGCCATTATTTAGCTGAATCTCCAAAGCTCTTTCTGTGGTGACCCCCATGCCCTGCTCAGATGCGTGGCTTTAGGAAACGCAGTGTTGCCATACCCTTCCCTGTTGCCTTTGCCTAAGGATGAGCCACCAACAGGAGAAGGAACCCAGATCCACCCCCACTTAGCTCCTATCTTACATAATGAATAAGCAATAGTCACAAGATGAGTGTCCGTGGTTTTGTTTTCATGCCCATAGAAAGAACAAAATTATTTCAGTAAAATTCTTTAAATTCATTTTCTCACACTGCTGAAGTTGTGCTTTGAAAGGTTTCTGAATAAAACAATCAGTGGCCTCACTTGGGACAGATGACAGCTCTTTCGAAACTGTTTTGGTGTAAGGATGGCACATAAACAAAGCTTTTTTTTTTTTCTTCTGGGCATCAACTGCTGGCAGAAGTAGACGAAAACAGCTTCTCACACCATACCGCCTATTTACATTTTCCATATGCTGGATTTTGAGATTATAGGGTTTTAGATTCTGAGTTTGCATGTTGTATTTTACATAATAATGAGTTTGTGTCTGAGGCTGAGTTGATACATGAGAAAGCAGAACCACCACCACCACCACCCAGAAAGCAGGGAAGCAGCAACACGCATCTTGGAAAGAAGCTCTCAGTGAGCTCTTCACATTTTTCCAGGAAGCTTCTTCAAGTTCTGTTTTCTGCCATGCAAATGCTATCTCCTTTTGGGCTGCATGGAAGGAATCTGTCTTCCTGCTTTGTGGATCTGTTTCCAGAAACCTCCTAGTAAAGAATTTCTAAAGTTACATTAGTCAGATTTTTCATCATATATTATTTACTCTATTACAAATCATTCACTCCAATAAATTCTTGTTTCATTCCCCAACTACAGCACTTCTGCACCTCCTTGTCATCACAGAATGGCCTTTTACTGCCTGTTTCAACTGTAGAAACATCACTCCAGCAAAAGGGAATTCTTGGGTAATGCTATGCTTTTTAGCATTTGTTTCCCCATTACAAGGAGTTTCTCTGTGTAAAAGGGGGTACATATGTCTGCGTAGTAGGGATGTTACTAGGAGGCTGGATTAGATGACTTCCTGAAGTCTCTTCCAAACTGAATTATCTTATGATCCTACATGCATTTTAAAAAAAATCTCCCTGATCTCCTTCTGAAAATGAACTCAAGGCTAGAATTTCTTCTGGTTCTTCCCATTTTACATTTTTTGTTACTAAGCACTTGCAGGTGAGATGTCTGCCAAGGAGTCACATAGCAGAGGGCCATGCTGGGCGTTGCGATACCCAGGTGTGCATGGGAAAGTGGTCCTTTAGCATCTGTGCAGCATGGCAACATTCTGCAACCTTTTGTTTCCTCTGCCTCTCCCGACTTTCACTTCTAGCAAAACTGAAGTAACTGGTCTTTGCCAAAGCTGAGAGCCCATTTGTGGATGGATCCAGAAACTGAAGTCCTTTCCTTCTCTCAAAAGTGCCTTAATGTCTTCAGAGACACTTTCAGGTCATTTCTGCAGTCACAATGCAGCTGGCATCAAACACTTCCTTGAACATACTGGTGTATAGAACCATCACAACCTGCTTGCTTGGTCCTCACCTCTTCTCATCCCAGTACTTCTCTTTAGCCCTGTGTAGCAGAGGCCTTGCAAAGGTCACTGCTACACTGAGCAGAGAACATGAAACTTGTGTGTGGATGAATCCATATTTTACACCTCAGATTCAGTGATCAGTTGTGCTCAAGTTGGATTTGCACATTTTTGCTGCTCGTAAATAGACTTTGTCAGTTGACCTAGGAGGAAGACTTATTTCAATGCATATTCTCAAAGGAAAGAGAATTATAAGAATTCCCCAAGCTTTTCATACTAGAAAGCACCTAATATTTGTATTTATGGTGTGCTAATAATAAGACAGAACAACTCTAAATAACAATCTCTGGCACATTAAAGGACCCTGAGCTTAGGATAGGTATATGTATGTGGATCTTGCACAGATTCCTGGTCACTTGGACTGAACGGACAAGTCCAAACACCTTCAGTAACACTGGTTTCACCAATTTCTGGCATTAGAAAAAGAGGATTACAACAGTACAGGATGCTGCAGAACATCTTGTTACTACCGTGGCATTGACTGAGAATGAACATGGATCTGCTGCTACAAAGAGCTACAGTAAAACTTTGGAGACATGAAATATGTCTGAATTCTTCAGCTTGAGGACAGCTGTAATTATAATGAGCTTGCAGAAATAAGGCTGCAAGAGTAGCCTGTTCTCTTCCCCTGTCTGGGATTAAACATAAATGACTCATAGTGAGGCGTAACACTACCTTTCCATTGAGAGGAATGTCAGTTCTCCAGCTATATGATAAATCATTACATGTTTATTAGGGAATGGAGAATGAGAGAAACGGTCTTCCTTTATATGTTTACCCAATTTGTGTCCAGCTGCTTTAAGAACACCCTATTCCTATTTAGTATCTTAGCAGGCTTTGCTAAATCCATCTGTTCTAAAGCAGTATTGTGTTAAGCACAAAATAAAGAACCCAAAGCAGGCACCAGCTGCAGTTACCAACAAGAAGGCTATTGAAATCCACTTACTCTGGCTTACTAGACACTTATGAGAAAGAAAGACCATTCTAATATATTTAAGGCTAGAACAAGCTTGTGTCTCCTCGGCTAAGACAAGCAGCCCTGATGACCATAGCTGGTGGTCTGGATGGCAAGAAAAGGCAGGACTGTCTAGTAAAAGCTCCTTTGACTTCAATGGCAATATGCATTTGGCCCCGTGCAAACAATGGGAGTATGTGAAACTAATTATCCACCCATTGAGGTGGATATCCTCCACCTCCCCCCTTTCTAATTTCTAATGAATGTAGATAATCGCTGTGTTCCCACTAACACGTAGATTAGGCCTCTGGGATTAGGCTATGTGATTGAGTAGCTAATACTAAGGGTAAACGCTTCTGGTGTTCCTGCTAAATGCATTCTTGCTAGAAAGTTAAATAATCACTCTACTAAAGCATTACTAGAAGATTTAAGTACTTGTTTTGGAGACTTCTAGTAGATTTCAATAGTTTCTGACATACTGTGACATGCTTCAGAATGTTCATTTATATACAGTTTGATTTCTTTTGATGATTGTCAACTTAAGTTACTAAAAAAGGAGAGTATTTTGTACAGAGAAGGGAAGGGGGTGGAGGGAAAGCAATATATTAGAAACATGAGTAGGTGCCCTGGCTTGTCCATCAGTCTTGGCATCATTTTATTTATACATTTTCTAAAGGATTAGAAGTAATCACTTCCAGAGGATGTGCTCTGGAGTATTGGCAGGGTCTACTTTCTTGGCAATGGTTGCAAATATTTTATACAGTTTCATATTGTCTTGTGTAGTACCGAGCACTGGCAGTTTGACGTAAACAGTGTTAATATTTTAACTTCTATGGCAGCGACATTTTTCCCCCTGCAGTGCCCTGCGCTTTCTGAAGGCTCAGCATCAGCGGGGCCAGTTCTGCGTGGTGGGAGCACTCACCTGGGAGGAGCGGCAGGACCCCATCCTTGGAGGCGAGGTGCTGCGGGGCTCTGCCCATCACGGCAGCACAGCTGAGCCCTCAGAGCCTCTTGTTCCCACCTCCTGGCAGGAGGTGTCTGCAGGCAGCAGGGCTGGTGAATTCCTTGCGCAGGATGTGCTCATTATGCTCGTGTTTACAGCTCTGCTTTACTCACCAGGTGAGAAATAGCAAAGTTCCCCAACCCCTTTGTTTTAACATTTGCAGGTAAATAGCTCCCCAGGTGCAGACTTCACCATGCGGTTACAGATGCTCCAGGCAGATCTCACCTCCATTGATCCATCAAGGTTATGACTGGAAGCAAGTTTAGGGACCAAGCTTGACTGACTGATTCTCCATAAAGAACGCCTGAGAACTGGTTGAGCCCAATGCGAGTACCTGTCCTCATCTACTGAGGCTGGGGGCACCGGGTTTTCCTGATGTAACTCTGTTGACTTCAGTGAGATGCTTAGGAGATGAGAAGTAAGCCAGGGCGTCAATGCAATAACTAGAACTGAGAAGCAGTAGAGAAGGTGAGAGAGGAACATGACCTAGAGTCCCTCAGATGAGAAGTGTAACATTAATAAAAGAAAGCTCTGTATTCCTGGAGGGTTAACTCTGTACTATTGGCAGAAAGAGCAAGGACATGTTGGAATATCAGCAAATGGTTTTCAGAAATGACTAGCAAAGTTCTGGCATTTAACAAAATCTAGGTAATATTGTGAAAAGAAACACAAAAAATAATTGTTTCTTAATATGGCATTTGCCTAAAGTAACATTGCTGTTGATTGAAGTAATGTAATTTTCATATCTAAAATGTTGCAGAGGAGAGTATGTCTATTTCATTTATGTTTGCAGAAACTTAATCTACAGGAAAAGATTTTATAACAGAATTGGAGGTTAAATTTCATTTGCTGATTTAATAAAAGCTAACAGGATGGATTTGGGGATATTTCATTAATCTTTCTTTCCTTTCAGTGAAAAGGAAATTAAGTTCAATCTAGTTCAAACTTTGCTTCACTATTATACAATAGACTGCCAATGTCCATGTTCTCTCTGGCAAGTTAAAACCTAATTAGTCACAGAAAATTCTTCCCTGATCCTGTCACTGTGAGGCAGGAAAAGCCTGGGCTGCAGACAAAGAATTCAGATGCACTCGATGCTTTGCTGTGGCTCTTTGTTAATGTCTGTGCTTTCCTACATAGCATGCAGTGACATAACTGAAAGCAGCGTATTTTGTCTTTGATGCAACGAGATCAGATATAAACCGCCTTTTCAAAATATAAAGAAAAGCTTTTAACATAAGTTAGTGCAGAGTGTGCTGCTATTGACCTGCTCCCCATTTCTACCTATTTTTTAGAGCGGCAGGAGTGGGTGCTTGGGTGCTGGTTTTGCACAGTGAGACCATCAGCTGGCCCCAGCTGGCGTGGGTAGGGGCAGAAGTTTGTGCCTGGCTGTGGCTTGTTGAACCTCCCCCTGGGGAGCCATCCCTCAGCTGAGCTCTCCCACGCCTGGGCCTGCTGCAGAGATGCCCAGGCTGGGCGGGCGTGGGTGCCGTTGGGAGCAGGGGAGCTGGCCCTGCACCTCCCAGCACCAGCAGCAGCAAGGAGGGTCCGGCTGCTCCCACTGTACCTTGTGTCCAAGACCTGCTGCGTTCATGAAATGCAACTTCATATTTCAGCATTTTAGAATTCTGAAGAAAGGAATCAACTGGTAAAATTAATTAAGAAGTAACAGGTATCTGGCACTTCTCTTACAGCTTATAGAAAATAACACTTGTTCTTTCAACACTCTTGATTACACCTAATAAAAAATAATTAACTATTAAAAATACCTGCACTTTCTTATTCTAGGCTTATTTCTAACAACTGCCATAGAATTATTCTGGGGCTGAATTTGGCCCCTCTGACATCTATGTTGTCTCATAGTGTATTGAATTTCTGCTCTCTGATGGAATTTTTATGGCATACATTGAACATCAGCTGGGAGAGGAAAGTTATTTTACCTCTGGAGGTGAGATTATATTGCATAATTGGCAGAGGCATATCTTGTAAAAGAGAGCTTTGTTTTTTCCTGAACTGCTATTTGTAGCTGGGTCACAGGCTGAGCATCAAATTAGTTGGAGGGATGATCTGTTGCCTTTTGCATTTAGACTTCTTAGATTTTCAAAAGCACTTAATGGCGCTGTCTCATGCAACCCCTCTGAAAATCCCAGCTGTCGCTGCAACAGCTTCACAGTGAGCTTTATGGGGGCAAAAAGCCCTCAGTGATGTAGTCCAAGTGCAATCAGCAGTAATTCCACTTCTTTCCGAAATTCACAAACAAAGCATGAACCTTAGTAAGAATTTTAGCTTCCATTTCTAACCCTGTCCTGAGACGGGGTATCTGGAGGCAGCCCTTTTTTTTCCAGAATATGCTGGGGGGAAATAGCTGAGCAAGTCTGCCCTCCTGCTCTTCCAGCTGTTACACTCCTCAGAACAGCAGGTGACTAAAGCTATGCAGGTACGCTAGCCCGGGCAGAGGACTATTGCGAGGAAATCCTGTAGGATTTGTTTTATGAAGACTTTTTTTTTTTTTTCCCTTTCGCTCCAGTGGTGTGGCTTTGCGGAGCTGGGAAGTGACCAGCCCCTGTAATTTCCCTTGTGGGGTGCGGGTGGGATGAACTTGAACATCCCCAGCGGCTGCCGCACTCACCCAGCATGCCCTGGCCCTTGCTCTCTGCCTTTAGACGTCCTTGGGGAAGATGTCCTTGTGAGGAGGGGAGGCGGGTGTCCTGGGGTTAGGGGAAGACTAGCCCTGCGGTGCTCCCACCAGAGAAGGAAAAACCCCTGGTACCCAGCTGTGTTTACAGCCTCGGCCCATGTTCTCTCGGTTTCTATGAAAGCCACAAGTAGAGCAAACCTCAGGCTCAGCCCAAGATCTGTGTGAAGTTCTTGCATGAAGCCTGACCGCGGACTGACTGAGAAGCTGCCCCAGAGGCCTGTTCCAACACAGTTTCTGCTGTTCAGGCTATGCAGCGCTTTGCTCCGCTCTGAACTGCTCCTGCCTTTCGGTGCTGGTGCACTTGTGTGGCTCCTAGTTGGAGGAGATTCACCCTGACCCTGGGCAGGACTTGGACAGACCGGGGTGATCTGGGTGCTGGAGAGCTGCCCTCTCTGTTTCAGTGTGGACATCCTGGCTAGTACTGGGAGAGATTTCTCCAGAACTGCTGTGTTAGGCATCTACACTCCACAGGCTTGTGAATAACGCAGTATATTGAGCCGTGGCTTACTTACAACATTAAACTGTTGAAACAGACAAATGGAAATAAAATAATAACTTGAGCTTAAACACATAGGCTGCAGCAACTCAAGAATTCATTATGCTATTTATCTGCTACTGTGGAGCAGAATTTTAAATGGATATGTCATGTCAGAGCTTTCTTTTTTAATGACTGTTTAAGAACATACTACTGTGGAAGATATCAGCATTCCAGGCTTTTCCTATATTTGATTATAGCTGATAGCAATCAAAGTAATTTTACTGCCAATAATAACGCTGGCAGCAGCTTAATTTAATAGCATGGAGGTTAGATCTTATTTATGTCATTTCTCAAATGTTGATAACTTTGAATATAACTACAAAATATTTTTGCAATGAAAACTTAAAATATGGGATATTTAATTTAGTGCCTTGGCCTCACTGCTTAAAAATGTTCAGAATACACAAACACATTCTTACACCAGTTGTTTTGAATATGACTTTTCCATGGAACATAGGACATTTTCATGATATTCTGAGAAATGCTGATCACTTTATCACTGTGAGGCATGCCAATATTGAAAAATCAATCTTCTTTGAGTAACTCTGAAGTTTTCCAAAAGTAAATAAATAATCATTGGAAAAATAAATCCATTAACCAATTTTTTTTCCACATCCTGTCTGCTTTCCTTACCTTGGTAGAGTTAGAATTGCATTATTGCCACATCAGTTTGCTACCACCAGCTTTGATAGTTACGTCAGAGTTACACCACTAGAAAGGAGCAGATTTTCATCTCATTGTAATTATGGGATTTTTACCACTGCCTCAAATGGAGTAGACTGGCTTATAGAAAACAGCAGGGTTTCACCCACAGACTGTGCCATCAGTGAGATGAATGCTGTAGCTGCTAGCAACATGGTGCATGGCTGCTGGTTTTGTTCGGCCCCTTATTTAAAAATGTTTATGCACGTATATACTCGCAACCCAGTATCCTTTGCCATGGACGTCTTACGGACATGCTTGTTGCTGTGTTTGGCACTTGCAAGGCTGGAATAGGCGATGCAGGGTGTGGGTGGGAGCTGCCATGGTCTGCTGTGCTTCCCTCTTGGTCTGCTAGAGTCTCCTGAGGGCTGATCAGAGCAGCACTGAAATGGCCTCCTGTCTCTTGTAGTTTCTTAACCTCCAAAAGCTAATTTTCTGGAAAGTTTTGTTCACAGAGTGGCATCAGGTTTAAATGTTGAAGAGGAAAACGTGATGTTTTCATGCTTTCAGACACAGCTGGTTAATTCGGTGATAGGGAAGTAATGTTATCCCCTATTACAGAAGAATCAGCAAAGTCAGACGTTGCAAGTGAACTGTTCAGGGAGAAACCCAGCCCCAGCTGACTCTGGGACCCCAGCCTGCCCTTGGGTTTGACGCTGTGTTCAGGCGGCCAAGCCAGGCTTCCTCTCCTGGGGGAAGAAAAGCCCAGGGAAAAGAGCAGCTGTGCTTCCTGCTGTGGATCAAGAGAGTCTCACAGGGTATGTAACGCAGTGAGGTGTCCACGGTTGCCACTGCTTGACAATATGAGGATGCTGAAAGCAGTACCAGCCCAGAGAATCACTGTCCCTCTGTCCTGTCCATTTCTGCTCACCTTGTTGTGAGGAGATGTTGTAAACCAGATAAAGAAAAAGGCTCTTGGATTTTTTTAACCTGCTCCTCCACCATCTTCTTCCCTCAATAGTTGTTTTGAGATAATGTTTTTAAGGTGACTTGCCTACAGTGCCACCAGACAGTCAATGGTAGAACTGGGGAAAGCAAGGGAGAGTGACTGGTCTGGGACTGGGATGCAGTGTTGCTAACTGCACAGGCAGAAATCGTCTGAGGAGTGGTTTGGCAGCCTCTAGCCAGGACCTGAATGTTAGCTCCTTGTGCTAAAACCACTTTGGCTGCTAAAAACAGCCAAAGGATCTCCAAAAATTGACGGGGTGGGTCAGGGAGCACAGGAAATCATGAACCAGGGACAGAGAGGCTGGAAACCTCAGTGCACCCATGGCACCTTTCCACGGGGAGTCATCTACCCTCCCATCAGCTTCAGGAGAAGACAGGGACAAAGCACACCCAGGTCTGCACTCCCTGCTCAAGAGAGAAGTTCCCACCCATGCCCATCTCCCCACCAGGACGATACACCCGAAACGGGGTGGTCAGGGTGTCCCAGCTCTCTTGCTCTCAGGAAGCCCTGCTAGAGTCACCTAAATACTGTATTCAAAAGCTCCCACCAGATTAAGTTAAAAACAAATAATGAAAAGATCGGTCTTCTCACTGTGGAGTGAATTGCCTCTCTGCTTTAATAGACTTTGTGCTAAAAGACAGAAAGAATTGTGTATTTATTTCCAAGATTATTAAATTACATATAGAATATGCTTCCTGAGTATTAGCAGAGTTTATAACTGAATTCATCCTATCCATGCTCTGGTTACGTCTAATGAGGATAATTATTACATGGCTTAACTATAATTCAGTATTGACTCTTTCGCGCATGAAAAGCTTTTGTTGGCAAGCATCAGTGGAGAGCTTCAACAAAAGACATCTTTAGCTTGTGTAAACATTGTTATTTCAAGGTCTCACCCTAACCTGCTTTAGGCTAAGTACTTTCTCCTCAATTGAGTTAATATAGCCAAAATGATATAAGGATGGGATTAGATACTGGCTTACACCACAGGGAAAAAATGAAAGTTGGACAGGGAAAAATGCAGCTAATTCCATGCTGTCAGCAGTGGATATTAAAGATTATTAGTTGGCATACTCAATTATGTGTGAATCACAATAGTGGTACTGTTACTTTTTTATTCAATTTTACAGGGGCAGGTAAAAGCGTAGGTTTAGTATCAGCTGCAGTGATTATTTGTTGCTTGCAGGGATTTGAGGTTATATTAAAGTGTTTGACAGGTTCAGAGGAAACATCTCTGTGTAATAAAATGTCCCACTTTTACATGGTCTTAGTTACTGGGTAGAAATGAACAAATCTTCCTGTCAGGAGTTTGGCTGTAGCTGCCTTTTACGAATATATTTCTTTAGGCAGTAACTACTTATTCTATTTAGTGATTGTTAAAATGATAAACCAACAAATATAGGTCTCTTTTTGTTGCTTCCCTCTGCTGGATAGAGCCAGTAGTGCTTAGTTTTGTGTCACAGGCTCATTAACACCAACCACGAAAGACCTCTACCACCTTAGGATCTGGGCTTTCAGGTGACAGAGGATAAATCTGAATCTTACTGACTCTTACAGTCAACTTTTCAGTCTTCAGGTTAACCAGCAGTCACAGAATTCACAACAATATAAAATCCTTGGCTCAAGCAAATGGCCCCAGTCTGAGGCTTTGATGCTGGAAGCTCTTCTATAGAGGTGGGAATTGTGCTGGGCTGGAGCAGGATGCTGGGCATGCCAGCCTCTCTGCCCATGGCCCTAGGGTAGACTGACAGCAGGGCAAGGAGGTGTACTACACAAGAAATCAAATTAATTATTGGATGTATATATTGAAATTGTTGCTTTTTAACAAAATAAGCCTCCGGAGCATTGTTTGTGTTTTGCTTGTTTTCATAGATTTCCATAGCCAAAAGAGACCGCTGTGATAATGCACTTTGCTTGACTGCCGTTCCAAGACCAGTAAGAACTCTAGTTGAGCTAGAGCATATATTTTAGGAAAAAAACCCAAACCCAACCTTCTAATCTTGTTTCCAGTTTCCAGTGTCCCACAGCATGGTGACATTCCCATGGCCAAGTCCCCTTGCACAGTTTACATCCCCTCACAAGGCGAATTGAAGATTTAAATGTCAGGATTCATCTTTCATCTGCTGGATCTTGTACATTTTTTCTCTCCAAAACTGACAAAGCCAGTCATCATATGTGTGTGGCCTGTATGGGTACTTAACGAGAAATAGCTTGGACAGCTTTGTAGCTGTGTGTGCCCAGGCACAGGATTTTACAACCTCTCATTCAGTTGTCCCATCAGTACCCATTCCAGAGAAGGACTAGCCCTTTAGAGCCAGTGGTGGAGATGATGTTCATCTGAATATCCACAAAGGTCCTCAAGTCCCTTCAGAGACACCATTTCCCAGGCTCATAAATGAGACCTATGCGCTTTGTGCTTAGATGTCTGACTTTTCAAGCTGACTGTACCGAAATGTGTAATTTAGGCTAAATTTACCAAGAAATTTAGACTACTGCTTTATGCTGTTTTAAGAAATGTTTGTGTTAGGGTTCACAGTCTGAGCAAAAAAATCCAAAACAGTCTTATTGTACATTATTGTTGCATGTTGTCTGTCAACCAATAGTTTATTATGGCTGGAGTCATCTTTAGCGGTTGCTTCTCCTACTGGTGCTAATGCCCAAGCGGGAGTCTAGATCCTCTGGAAAAAAAAGAGTTCTTTTCTATTAAGCATGTTAATCCAGTGTCTTTAGTCTGGAGATGTGCAGAGCACCCTCTGGATCATTGAATCAAGGCCCCCAACTAGAAACAGCTTTCTGATCTACAGAGTTTCTGCTCAATGTGAGATGCAAGGCAACAAGCTTCTACACCTTGTAATAAATTTGAGACCTATTGTATAGAAGGAATGAAAATCACAGTGAGATAAAAGACCATTCCCAATAGCTTTGGTCCCTGTCACTATAAGAGAACTGAAGACCCTGCATGCTCCTGGGAAGTGGACCATGCTTCAGAGGAACGTTGAGCAAAATCAATTTTCCATTAGTCCTACAATATTGATCCCAGGAAGAAATGGCCTTTTGATATAATGCTCATATGAACACAAGTGCTCTTTGCCTGTATGTTGTCCCCAGCTATCACTATATGCAGTGCTTCAAAGGCAGGGGAAAAAAACAACAATCCAGAAAAAACTTGTCCAAAAGAAGAGTGGGAAAAAATATTTCCTGGTCTCCCAAGTAATCAGTGAAAGTCCTGAAATATAGATTCAATATTGTATAAATGTATAAATGCATTAAGTACTTACTATGACTCAATCCCCTCTCAATAACCCCTTAATAACTGGATATCCAGTGAGTCCTGCTGTAAGTTTAATTCTCTATTTCCAGGAATTATCTGGTTCTGTCCCTTGGTGGGGTTATCACTTTTCTTCTTAAAACTTTTAATGTAACTTTTCCTCAATACCTTTGTTTGGAAAACTTATACCAAGACAGAAGTCTGCAGATGGTTAGGAAAGAACTTTTTTTAGGCTTAACACCCTCAATTTTTTTTGCCTCACTATTCTCCCCAGGCACCGGAGGGTCCCCAGTCTCATAGCCAGGCGTGCTACATTGTTGCTCTGCCATTCAGGGTACCATTTCAATATACTGGGACATCACTGTTGACATCTCCTGCAGGAAGGACAAAGACCACACCAGGGCAGCTTGGACCCTAGCAGAGCAAGTGAAGAGTTTTGAGCGAATGGACCACACACTTTGTGTCAAGTTCACACTGTGATTCAGGGTCCACATGGATTAGGCTTACCATGTTGTTGTGTAGACTAGATGAATAAGAACATACTCTTGAAATTTAAATAATTGACCAGGAAATCCCAACCCACTATCTCCTGGATAGCTCTAGAGATGATTTTAAGTGCCTGCTGTTGCTCTCCCAGCAGTGAGCAGAGTGCTTCGGTTTTCAGAAGGGCTGTGGTGCCTGCTGATCAGGCAGGACAACCAAGAGCTTCCGTGTCCCAACAAGGGCTTCTGCAAAATCAGGCACAGAGAAGGGAGATTTTCTCAGCAGGTGCGGGGTATTGCTTTCTGTTGGCACAGCAGTTTTGGCTTAGCTAAAATGTATATTTACTTTATGTAACTCTGAGTAAGAATGCTAGCAAAAACCACTTGGAAAAGGAAAAAAGGAAACGTTAAACCTTAACTCTGCATTCTCAGTTAAATGATTATTCCTTCAGGATGAAATTGTTCTTGATTCTTATTGTAAACCTTTCAATTTCTTACATAAATAGCATGATTATATTTACATAAATAGTTGCACCCTGGAGTACAACAATTCTATTGTACACAAAAATCCTATTAAAATTTCCTGAGAGAAGAACACAGCTTGAGCAATCGTCTGTTGTGCATAAAACCAGACCTCCTCACTTTTTTCTTTATTCAGAGCCAAACTGTGCCTTTAAATGAATGCACACAAGTGCAGAACTGATCCCTTAGAATTAAATCCTAGGCTCTAATATAGGAAAGCACATTTGTAATTGAACAGATATTTCAAAGTAATATAATGTACTAATAGGTTTTCTGCAAGATGATCATGTGCATTTAGAGGTGTGATAGCAAGCACACCCAGAGGTATCTGATTCATCCTGGAAAGAAGCTGCTGCAACCTTGTCTTCTACCAAAAGCAACTATAATCCCAGTACCTAAGCATGAAGGAGCCTGTGCCTTCATCTCTCTTCGGCTTTTTGCTACTCTAAATTCAACAAACTCTAGATGTACATTTTCCCCCTCCGCAGAGTCATGCCAGCATATAAAGCTTGAGTTTTCAAAATGTATTTTTCAAAAGTAACACGTGGCCCAGTGTGCAATCTCAGCCACTTGGATCAGAAGGCAGGCATCTGTGTTTGACCCTAATCGCAAAGCAAAACTTTACATAAATAATTTTAAATAAGCAAATATCTTTGGATCAGCAGCTGTTTATTGAATCAGAGTATCCACAGTGTAGAACAGCATATGGACACCGATTGAAACTATGACTGCGCTGAGGAGACTGGCCATTGATCCTACTACTGCTGTAGCTTGTGCGCATTCCTGATATGAGCAGGCAATCAAACAAATACGGTTTTGCACAATCAAAGATTAGCTGAAGGATATAAATAAGTGCTATGAGTAGAACTTCAGAAGTAATTGATAATAGGTTTGATTGCTGAAGTAAAAAAATCAATGAAAACAAAAAACGAAATTGAGGGTTTGACTCAAAAAGACCAACCCTTTCTAATTCCCTGTGTAGGAACATGTGCATGCCTGCACACATCCCACCACTTTTGTTTCAAAGTAAGATAAAAAAGTCATTTAATAGGAAACAAATGTATTCTTTGTTTTCAATTTTTTCTTTTAAAAACTCTGTTTAGCTAATACCCACTGAAAAGATTGGTTTTAAAAAAGAAGTCAAAATGTTTAGAAAGTACAAAATGAGCTGTATCTGCTACATAATCCATTTCCACATTAAAAAAAAAGCAAAAAGAAAGACCACCCTGAAACCTTGTTCCAATTTTACTTGAGTATCTGATAATTTTTTGTTTTGCTAAAACTACAAATTTGGCAATCAGTATCCAACCGAGAAATGTAATCCAAACCTCTAGCAAATGATCTTCCTGGTATTGTCAAGTAGCTGCTCAGGAAAGATGCTTCTGGGTAGATTCAGTGATGATGGAGAGTGCTCATAAAAGTCCTAAAGAATTCTGCAATATTTTGAAAGCAAGCAGTTGTGGGCACAGAAAGAAAAAATAAATGAATCAAAGGTGGTAAGAAATATTTGTAATCTGAAATGCAGGGAACGAGATGCGCTGCATCAATAACCATAGCAGGTGAGTAGAGCTAATATCCCATGCTATTGAAGGTTGGACACACCATCCAAATAAGTTTTTTGAGAGCTGACAAATCTTTGATTTTGAGAGCAATGGCTAGTGACAATATATTTTGTATTTCCTGACGCAGCATGAATATAAGAATGTTTCTTATTTCATATGGGAATGATTTCAGGATGCTAGCAACATAACATTCAGGGAATGAACAGTCTAAAATTTCTATAAACACCAGAATCAAGGCATTTATGAGTTTTAGTAAAAATTTTATTGAAGTCTGGTCATGTTGGCATATTGTGCATTTTAAATGTAAATTAGATTACTGGCAGTAGATTCAATTTAGTGGTAAAAATGTAAAGAAAACAGTTGGGCTACAGATGAAACAATAATGTAGCTGTTCTTTAGTTAAGAGAACAGTGAAATCCAGAAACAAATGGTGTTTGGGAATATTTACGGTAAAGGAAACATGCTGCATACGATTAACTTTATCATTTTTATGCAGCACAGTAGTTTTTGTTCAGCTTTGAAGAGCAGTTTCTGATAGTGAACATATGACAGGGTCAATGGATGGCTCTGAGGATTTCCAATGGGAACAGAAATCATCTTTAGCTCACTTGCTAAAATGCAGCCAGGCTGTGAGTGATCAATGCTGATGGCTTTGTGTGTACAACTTGTTTGACATGACAGCAGGTCTCCTCTCCTCCTCCTTCCCCCTTTGCACTGTTTCATGTCCAAAGCCTGTGTGACTAAAAAGGACCATACAGCTTGGCACTGCATTGGTGGCTGTAGGGGAAAATCCACTGCTGGGTTGTGGACATTTGTCTGCTTCTTACGCTGTTTTGTCCCATGGTCCTGGTGGTGTAAGCAGTTGGCCCTCACTGCGTTGCTCTCCAGACACAATATGCTTGCTCCAGTCAGGCTTGTCATCAGGCACCTTTCAAAAGCTTTCAGAACCCCTGAAAAACACCAAGCTTTTAAATAAAAAATTCAGATAAAGATTTAGTTATTTGTAGAAGTATTTAAAATAAAAAGAAATTTAGGGTCTGGAGAGGTAACGAAGTGTTTTATTGAAATATCAGTAAGCTTCAGAATATGTTGGAAAGCAAATCTTATTTGCCTCAAAGATGCGGCTGAACTGAAGTGTGATGATTTTGCATGTACAGCAATCACTGCAGCTTGCAAGTGGCTAGACTGGTGCAGAGAAGTGAAAGTTATGATACCGTTATTTAATTAAGCCAAATCTGTTCTGGATACAAAGCTATTAGAATGGACACCATTCTGTTTTACTCCACAGCAGCGTAAGTTAAGTTCTCTTCAGAAATGAATGTGGACAAAGGTTGCCGAAACAACGCTTGGGCAAGGAGCAGGGATGGCCCAGTGTACTGACAGTTGATTGTGTGTTTAGGAAGAAGCAGCAGGAAAAATAACCTAAGGCATAAATGCCCAGGGCTTTGTCAGCCAAAGAGAGTATCAGGATCAGGCCTGTGAGAAGCGGAGAAGATGGACAAGGTTTTCAGCTAAGCGTTAATTGGGCAACAGTCTTGAAAGCCAGCTCCTGCACTGCTGGCCTCCCAAAGTGTGGCTGCTTTACAGTTTCCTCAGGATGGTCGGTCAAGGAAACACCTGACACCTTTTTATGGAAAATCCACAAGACCATAACTTTTTGTTTAGCTGTTTGGGTCAGAAAGCAAAATACTATTTTGTCTTCTTGACAGCTTTTTGTCTAATTTTTGTAAGACCTCTGGGCTACTGCCTGTTTCTATGTGTTGACAGTAGCTAGCACAACCTCTGCTGAAGCTTTTGTGTAGCAAACTGCCCAGCAGAAAGTTAAAAGATGAGTAAATCTTCCAGTTGTTTGAGAGGATGGACTGGGGGCATGGGGTTGCAAGCGCACCTTGAATGGGTAGCGCAGTGACTAGTAGTGTTAAGAAGCTCAAAGCCTTATAGAAGCACAAGTAAAACTCAAATGCAAATAATGTGAAATTGCTGGTTACTGCTTTTCTGATTGGAATAAGAGTAAATGCATGCCGTACTGGACCTCTGAGATCACAGTGTTCAGATCATAATAAATTTGTTGGCTAAGTCATCTAGCTGCTGCCAGACCCCAGTCTTGAAAGACATGTCTGTAGTCCATCTGTGTAGAAATATGTAAAATAAAAAGAAGTCTGTGCTCTGCCCAGAGTCTCAGTGAAGACCTGACCTGACTGACAACAACAAGGGGTTTGCCAGTGACTTCACTAGGGCCAGGGTTTGTATCTGCTGTAGATGCTCAACAGTTTTGTATTCTCAAAAGTCAAATGACTCCCCAAATGAGGGAGGAGAAGAAGGGGCCTGAGGAGTGTTATGGCAAGAAGCTATGCAGCACACTGAGAGGAGGAGACTGTGCAGTTAGGAGACTTTCTTTGAAAGGCTTTTCTTGCCTTCAATAGCTATTAGAAGTGGTTGACATCTTTCTACCTTAACTTTTGAAAAAAATGCTTTTTGAATCACCTGGTTTTGTAATGAGAAGTCATGCTTTTGGGTACTTTTTATTATTTAAAAGCTGAAAGGCATGTAAGAAGTCTTTTAAGAAAAGAACATTCCTCTTAAGTTTGTTTTAAACAGTTTTAAACTCTTTTCCCCATCAGACTCAGAGTTCATTGGTGGGAGAACAGTTTCCTGATCAGAATGAGAAACAAATACAAGATTTCCCAAAAAATAAAAAAAAAGATGAAAACTTCAAATGAAACAGAAAGTTTTAATACAAATAATAGTTGTCTATGCTTTTTATAAGAGCTATTCCTTCATGTGCCTCACTATGAGTTAGCATTGCGCTGTGTTGCAGAACTTCAGAGTATCTTTAGCTTTCACTAGGACTTTGAAGTAGTTAAAAACAGTTACTGGTTATTCTTCCTTATTATTAACAGTTATATTTTTAAGGGAAAAATGTGTGCTTTTTGACCTTAGCAGGGTAGTGAGATAGGTACATGATGGGAAAAGCTAGCATGGCTGGTCATCTGGAACTGGTTTTGCTTTTGGATTCCTGCTGTCAGGACCCATGTCTGGGCAGTTCTGGTCCTCCGTTAGCAGTGTGCTTCCCTTGGGTGGCTGCAGCCTGTGCGTGCCTGTGGTGCCACTCCTCTCATGAATTGGCTCGTTTGTGGGGAAAGGCTTCGAGCTTGGGTATCTCCCTTTTCCCCCTCCAGCTCCCAACTCTGTACTTCTTAGTCAGCACAACTTTCATTGTTTTCTGTCGTGTACCAATAGGAATTGTTTTGGCAAGAGCCTTTGACACCTCTTCTCAAGTGGGAAGTTCAGTTCAGTAGTTAAACACTGGCTAGAGGTTTGGGAGGCCGAATTCAGTGTTTTGCTCTCCCATTGTTTTCTGTATGCCTTTGGCTAAGTTGCTGGAGGAGGAATTCATCTCATCTGGCATCAGCTGTAACAAATTAGGCATCTAATCTGAGCTAGCTGTCCATGCTCCCTCCCATGTGGTCAAGGAAGAGTGACAGGCACCTCCAGGGATTGACTCATATCTTTCAGAGGTGTCTGCTCTCTAGAGTGGCTATAGGAAGATCAAGCAGCTAGTTGAAATTCACACATCTTATTTTCAGATGCCTAAAATAAGACAAATTGAGTCCCCCGCTTAGTCTCTGTTTTCTGACTGTTACACAAAAGTGGAATCCATTAAGTCCATTAAAAACAATGTAATGCTGTGGCTATTCAAATTGCTCAAAAACAAGGCCTATTTGGAAAGCACTGGCTTATTTTCAGACCAGACCTTTTAAAGATACTCAGGAATCTAAAGGCATAGAGAGGTGCCCCTTGAGCTTTTAACGTCTCCTAACACCTATAAAAGTCATAGGAGCTTTTGAAAGTCTCACTAAATGCCCATCTGTGTTTTGAGGTATATAAACACCTATAAAACTCTGTCCCTAGTCTTATTAGGGAGAGCACTATACTAAAATGCATCCAGGTCTCCAAGTAGCATTTTCCCTGGCTTCTGGCACCCCGGCTACCCCTGCTTCCACACTCCGTGGCTCTTGCCCCTGGCACCAGAGGTACGCTTGGATGAGGAGCATATGTGACACGTAACACTCCAGCTCTTCCCTGCCGGTGGATAATTCATCAGGATGAGAGCTGTGGTTGGGCTGGAGAGAGAATCAGTGAATCACAGCCTCCCCTCCACTTCAGCTGAACTGTGTGGAAACTTGGCATGGTGGAGAATCTCATACATAAACCATATTTTATTACTTGGAGTTGACAATTCAGCTGTGACCATGGAACTGCCAAGTTATAGACACAACACAGAAGATGTAAACTTAACTTGTCCTTTCTTTTGGGCTGGCTTGAGTCTCTCATTCCTTGTTGAATGTTTCCATCAAGACCAGCGTGATAAGAGTTAATGCATGGTCTGGGAATGAATGTATGTATGTGTGGTGGGACCCTTCCTCCCTTGCAATCCTCCCTTTCCTTTCCTCTATGTGAACAGACTTGCTCACCATCCCCAAGAGTGCAAGAGGCAAAGGTGAGAAGGAAGCTGACAAACAAGGAAAATAATCCCTTTGCCCACCCCTAGTGGAAACTCTGTTAGCTACAACATGGCAGCTGAGACAGAACGACTTAACCCAACCAAATCTCTTTTATTATGTTCCTGTGTTTATTTTTCCTCTGTATTTATGACTTAGCATGTTGGGTTTGGTGTGGAAAGGACTCTAAAGCTGTAGATATGTGTTGTAATTATACAAATTCCTCTGCATGGAGTCTGTTAAAAAGATTGATCTCTTTTTATGAGGACACACACAAATACTCATTTTGATGGACCTCATTGGCATTTATTGCAGGCCTGCCACTACTAAAATTTAAAGCCAACCTTGTAAATTTTATGGAAACTACATGCTGCAATTATTAGCCTGAAGACCTCCTGTCTCGCAGGAATGAGTCAGATTTTGCTTTCCATGTACACTGTGGTTTACACCTGAAAGAGATTAGTGAGGACCACCAGTAGCTTGAAAACCTAATCTCCAGTATTTTGTTTCCAGTTTAGCTCTGAAAGATACTCCAGGTGTTCTCATTAATTAGTCATTGCAAGTCACTGTGTCACTATTGTGCATGGAACAGCTGTTTTCCTGGTGCACTTTTTCTGCAGGAGTGTTTTAAATTAAAAGTTGGTTTATATACTTTTTAATGTTTAGAAACAATTCATGTGACTAGGGAAAATGAACAAAACCAACCTCTAACAAATCAGTTTAGGAGGACAAATTCTTGAACTTGAATGTTTCCTGTAATGGTGTAACTTTATGGAGTTTTACCTGAGCACCTTGCTAGCATAGTGGAGGATCCAGCTAAGTGTCATGAGCAGATCTTGCCATTTTTCCTGCAGCAAAATTCCCACTAATATCAGGAACTGTCCATAAGCCTTACAGATGGTGCAGTAGGTCCTGTTGTTCTCCTCCCCTCATTGTTTTATTTTACAGTCACAGACACTGAGACAGAGATTAAGTGGATTAAACCTACCAATCCAACAAATCAACAGGGAAAAGTGAGAATAAAGATAGATGGATGATAAGCCTTAACATAGGCAAAGTATAAATACTAGTTTGTGTGTTGTGTGGCTGTATACTGTCCTGCAGATAGCCTTTGCTAAATCTTTATTCATTGCTTGGGACTGGTAAGTGAGACAGCTTGTTGAAAAGGACAGTTCAGTTGACAGCAAGCAAAACATAGTTAAAGAGGAGAACTTGGGGGGGATCTAAAAACCATGAGCTATGTTTATTATGTGGCCCATTATGGTGAGTCTTTAGGAAAAAAGATATTAATGTGAAGCCTTCTCATCCTTCATTTCAAAATAAGTTTTTGTTCTTGGTCAGATCATTTGGACCCCAAAGGGGAAGGAGAGAATTCCTCATCTCAATGGAATCTTGTCTCTCTCCCATGGAGAGATCTGGCACAGTCCCAGGAGGGATCTTTGGGACCCAGCCAGCACCTGTTCTCTGGAGCTCCCGACGGTGCACCTCCTCATTGCCAGCATGCCAGCCCTGGGCATGTCCACCACTGCATCCTTTATTGCTGGCTATCTCAGCATCTTGGACTGCTCTGCAATGGCATAACCACCCAGAGGCACAGCTTGGCCCTCTCTGAGCTTCAAGTAGCTAAAGTCAAACCTCCATATTTCAGCGAGTAGATTCAGAACTGCTATGTGCCAGAGGTCTGATTGTGAAACCCCCACCTGCAAAGTGCCAAAGAAAGGTGAGCATCTGCAGTTACATTGACTGAGGTTTAAAATAAAAGAGAGTTGATAACTTTAATTATTTAAGTCAACAGAAACTCAATAAGGAACAAATTGCTCCAAGTACAGTATGAGAGTAATACAAAGTTTACACACTTACTTTGCAGCATCCAGTTTTGGTTGGTCTCAGAAAAAGTATCAGAAGAGGTAAGCCACTTTTGTGACTTGGAAAAGTTATTCCTACGTTCACTCCTCTTGTTAAAAAGATGCAACCTGATATTGTGCTTTTCACTACTGTTTGAATGCCAGCCAAAAACAAGAACTCAGAAGAATCGATTTGAGTTGGCCAGAGAAATGAAGGGGAAGTTTGTCTGTTAGAGGTAACTTGAGTGGCAAGGAGAAACGGTGACCATTTAGTTTTGGTGGAATTACCACAGAAGTGCTTGAAAAAGTTTCTTAGCAATCTGGAGTAGTGAGAGAGTGTGTCAGGATTAGAAAAGGACAATAGTAATGTCTCTCCACTGTGAGGAGGAAGAATAATTCAGCAAAGCATTAGTCTGTATATCATATCTAGAAAATATATTTGCTTAAGAGCTCACCTCTGGGACACAGGAATGCCAAGATGACAGGCTGTAGTCAGGATGTTACAGTTTCACAAGAGTATGTAGGCATTCTGACCTAGTCTTTACACTAAGGGACATAAAAAAAGACTTTGAAACGACATCTTCAGAGTCCCAGGCAAAGGGTAGGTCTATGTATCATTGTGAAAATGCCTCAGATTGACTGAAATTATTGCTAAGGAAAAAGTGCTTAAAGTAAAAAGTTGGAGATAAGCCCTTAAAAGAACATCATCTACTGTTGTGACAAGATATATAAGGACCTTATCAAGAGAATGGGACCTAAAATGATGGACTTTCCTAGCCATGCTGGTTTACAGTAGGGTGACAATAAAGGACATGGCCTCTCAAAAGGAGCAGGTAGGCCCAAATCTACACAAGTATTTCAATCTTTGGTGGGCAATGAAAGAAGGGGGACAGTGTAGAAGTGACATTATTTTAAGAGAATGAGTTTTGCATCTCCACAGGAAGTCAAGTCCAATACAAGTCTTGCTTTGCAGCCTGAACAGAGGTGCCAAAGGCCTCAACAGCCATGGGGTTTCAGATACAGCCTGCTCTTGGGTCAGGGCAAGAGATCCTTTTGGATGATCCTGAGGATGGCTGTCCTCAGCGCTGCAGGGAGCACACAGCTGTGGGTGTTCCTGGAGTCCGGGTGTCCCATGCCCCACATTCACCCAGAGTCCTATTCTGAGTCCTCAGAAGTCTTCAATGCATACATATATATATACAAATATATGCATTTATAAACATGTTGATGGGTATGGATGTACATGCTTTCCAGTTCTTCACTTTTCTGACTTGCGAGGCTGGACTTTAAGGGCAGCTATGTGCTGTTATACCAATATAGAGAACTCCATAGTATAAAATGATATAATTGATCTTTTGTTCTCTTGCAGAAGGGGTGGGGCTTGCTTTTTTTTGCTCTGTGGTCTCTTGCAGATGGGGTGGGACTAAGGGAACCTGGTGTCCTCTAACCACAATGCACACGAACTCGTGCTGGTTCACCCTGTGGCCCAGTCCATCACTTGATCATGTTAGTTGCTCCTGTTAGGTCAATGGGTGCAGGCAGCAACTCTTTGACACAAGGAGTTTATCCCTCTTTACTCTAAGCTGTCTCTGTGCTCATGTGTCACTGCACCAACTACTCGAGACATGCACTTGAGCTTTTCCTCACAGCCACAAGAAGTATAAACGCTTTATTAAATACTGCTGAGTTTTTCACTTTGCAAATGACAACTCAGAGATAGCACCAGACTCATTAAACTTCCTGCACAGTGAAACAGATAAACAGACTTAGCCCTTTTAAATCGAAATGCAGGAAGACAGTATGAGAACAGCCTTTCTCATATTTTAATAAGAAAGCATACAACAAAAATATTATCTAACTCCATATACTGTTGCTTGAAAGAGTGGGATACTTTCTACTGGTCTATAGAGAGATATCGTGCTGATCTATGGTGTCCAATGAGTGATACCTGCTTTCTTTTCCTGCTGTAATGATGAATATGTAAAGCCCTCTTTGACACATGGGCAGGACTTCTGTGCATGAATTCTTTCTAAGCGGTTTCAGAGTTTTCATTTCACCTTGAATAATTGCTCTCTGAGATCTGATATACCTTTCTTTAATAAAGAAAGGTTTTAATACAGAAAGGGACAGGGAATCTGTTTGTAATCAGCACTCTTCTAATATAACAAATTTAACAAGTATCCTGGTTCTAATGGAATACGCCATAGTTGCTTGTGAATTGAAGCAAGTCCATTGTGCTTTTTCTTTAATTTCAGAAGTAGCTGTGTTTAAGTGGAACGTTGTCTCTTTAGCTCGTAAATAGTAAAGGTATTAAAATGTGCAAAATGCAAATAGAATTTGCACCATAATATGCTTTAATTTGATTTGACTTTAGATTTCAACTCCTCATCTTTTCATGATAGCTATTGAAAAGATGTAATTTTATTTTGAAGTCTTAAATTTTACCTTTGTTATGTTCCAATACATGGAAATTGAGGAGGGAAAAGTTATAGTGCAGAGTTGTGGACACATGCAAATTAAGTTTTGACTTTGATTATATTTTTTACACTTGCTATTTGAGATGTGCACTCATTCTATTTTTCTTTTCGGTGAATATTTATCCTGATGGCTATCACTAAATAATTGCTTGGTGTCTAAACCTCTTTTCATATGACAGGCAATTCAAAACCTTGATCAAGGTCAATTGTTAAGGTGTCGAAATCTGAAAATTTAATCATCACCAAGAGTAAAATGGTACTCAGAATTATGCCTTTAAGAAAAGCCACTATTTACCAAGGAAAGTGTTTTTTATATCCAGTGATCATAGTAATTTCTGAAGTGGAGCATCTTAGAATCTGCTTTGACTTATTCACTTGAGAAAATGGCTGGCTGTTCATTCACTCGGGAAATTCTGGACAGCTAGTCAGAAAAACAGACAAAATCCGGTCTGATCAACAGTAACTCAGATTTTGTCTACAACTTAGAGAAACTTGGTTCACTAACCACAGTTTGGTCTGCCTCATACACTTGCAATACACTACAAGTCCTTGCCCCAAAATTGGCCCCCAACTGAAAGCAAGAATTCACAATGACTGGTGTGAAATTATGCTAGTTGGACTGTGGTCTTCCACAGAGCCCGGCTCCCCTCCCAGATCCAGCATCAGCTCACGTGGAGCTGTAATAGTGTCTACTGATGCCAATAGTTCCTCTACACCAGACACTTTTAGTTGGTTTGTCTGACAATTTTTTGAACCCATCCCTACAATAGCTCAAGATTTCTGATGGCTGCTTGCATACACAAAATCGGTACGTGGGAATCCTGTTTGCAATTATACAGCAATGAATTTAGATATACGGGTGACTGACCCAACAGCATGCCACAGGGACTTGTTTAGCTGGATGACAAGACCCTCTGTTTCCAGATGGGGAGTTGAACATCATCTGTTCAATGATGATGTTCACTGTGTTGCATTGGGAGCGGTGCTCTCCTCTTTTATGGTGTGGTGCCCCACACAAGAGTGGTCACTGCAAAAGGCACAGGAAGGTCAATGTCCTCATATAAAAGTGATGTGTTTGATTGCTTACCCAGGATCTCAAAAGCAGCTCAGACCTCACTTGCTTCAGTTGTTGAGATGCAAATCCAGTGCTCCATCCAGTGGAAACCCAAGGACTGGTGTATCTAAAAGGTGTGTATTATTTTGGCAATAATAACAGCTAAACTGGCTAGTCCAGAGCAATCGCCACCACCTTCCTTGAAATAATTTCAGCTGCTTAGTGAGTGCATTTGAAGTTCTCCAGTTTTCTCTGCTTTTGTTTATTTTTCTTTGTTATTTTTCTTGGTCCTTTAAAGATATTCTTCCTGACGGCCATCTCAAGAACTTAACTGGGAAATGGCACACATTTTGTTTCTCAGTGGATATTAAGTCTTTGCCCACAGCTCCTGGACTTCCCAAGGCTCCTGAGAAGATACCTCTGATACCTTTTCATACCTGAGAGAAGGCAGGACAGCAGAGTGTCATGATGGCAACTGTTGGGTAGGTACCCAGCATGCATTACTGCTGCAATTTAGCAAGCAAAACTGAAGACTACACAGAAAGATGCTGCACTGCCAGTGCTTTATAACAATAGCACTTGTGTATTTGTTCCTAGTGCCTAAGGGCCTGCTTCTGGACAAAGACACAGGGACTCCATTTGCTAGGCACTCTGCAAGGGAGATCTTTATTCAGGTTAGTTCCATAACAATTTTGTTAGCACCTTTCAGTCAAAGGTGTGATTACAACTCATGTAAACATAGCCAAAACAGATAGCTTAGATACGATGCATAGTCTTGGTAGCATGCAAAACAATCCATTTGCAAAATCTAGCATCATAAATGATACCAAATATTTGAGGAACAAGGTCAATAGCTCTGTGCTGTTGCAACTATTCTGCTAGCAAGTCTTGAGTACAGTAGATTAAAACTTATTTATGTATATCTGTAGAAACCACCATCACACCCTGGACTGCAGTGAAGGCAGCACATTAAATTCAGTAGTACCACTTAGACTAAACACTGTCATGATGCTTCCAAAGGAGAAAAAATGCGGAAATTAGATTATTCTAATGACATCGAATTAAAAGACAAAAACTCCAACAAACCACAAACCCCACAAACCTCTATCTTGGGGAGAAAAGGAGACTTTATTAATCATAATCACACCTGATCTAACTCCCCACTCAAACTAGGCCCAACTTTGGCGCTCAGTTCTTTGTCAAGTTTTGAACATCTCCAGGTATGCAGAAGCCACAATCTCTCTGACCAATACATTTCAGTGTTTTGTGAGGAATTTTTTCTTATATCTAACTGAAATTTCCCTTGCTGCAACTTATGTTTGTTGCCTTTTGTCCTTTTCTGTGCACCTCTGAGAAGAGTTTCTCTCCATCTCCTTTATAACCACCCACTATGAAGCTGAAGAAAGCAACTAGGTCTTGTTTTAGCCTTCTTTTCTCCAGGTTAAATAAATCCATTTCTTTAACTCTCCTTGTACATCATGTGCTCCAGCTCCCTAGCCATCTTGGTGGCTCTCCATTGGACTAGTTCCAATGTCTTGCTCATACTGAGGAGAATCAAATTGGACACAGCGCTCTCTGTGCGATCACACTTGTGCCTAAAGGAGAGGAATAATCACACCCATTGACTTGCATGAAACACTCGCTAACACAGCCCAGTATGTGGTTATCATTTGTTGCCCAAAGAGTGCCCCTTATCTCAAATACACCACTTAGGACCTTTTCCTTTCTGCAACATCCCATTAAATATGTATCAATGGAAGAGGGGAGAAAAAGGAAGGACAGGGAAATACAAGATTTTTTTCACACACAGAGAATCATTTGGTTGGAAAAGACCTTTAACATCATCGAGTCCAACTGTACCTGTCCACTACTAAACCATGTCCCTAAGCACCTCGTCTACCCCTCTTTTAAATACCTCCAGGGATGGTGACTCCACCACTTACCTGGGCAGCCTGTTGCAATACTTGACAACCCTCTCCGTGAAGAAGTTTTTCCTAATATCTAATCTAAACCTCCCCTGGCACAACTTGAGGCCATTGCCTCTCGTCCTATCACTTTCTACTTGGGAGAAGAGACCAACACCCACCTCGCTCCAACCTCCTTTCAGGCAGTTGTAGAGGGCGATAACGTCTCCCCTCAGCCTCCTCTTCTCCAGGCTAAAAAGTACAGCTTCCTCTAAGAACACAAAGGCCATTCTAGAAAAGAAAGCTGGGTGCAATTCTGAAAGCATCAGATCTCTACACAGAAGCATGTTATGTCTGTCTGCAAATGTGGGCTTTAAAAAATGGTAAATACTAAATCACTTGACTTGCCCAAAGTCACAAAAGAAATTTATCAAACTGAGAGCCCCAATTACCTTTTTCAGTTCTCAGTTTAGGCTACAAAGTCACCCTTCATTTAAAAGTAATTCAGGTCAGACTATTTGAAATGTTTCTGTGACTGTTTTTTCTTATTGTCCCACTACTGAAATGTTGCTACAAATACTTTTAGCTTGGAACCTAAAAACACATCAACAGCCATGAAAGCCTTTCTTCTGAAAAAAAGTGTTTCATTTTCTTTCAGGTTATTTGTTTTTTTCCCTTTGGTAGGTGTTCAGCCATTTTACTAGGTCTCTTCTTGCCACCTTAAATTAAATTCATGAAAATGCCAGAACGCAAGTGATTAAAATTATTTTCTCATCCACACTGTGGTTCTATTGGGAATTTTTCCCCAGATTATGCTATTTGAACCTGACTATTGACAATAAATTTATTGCCTGCAGAGTTCCAAATGTGTGGTGTTTTTTCCTTCACTTTCCTGACGTGATGTTTGCAACTTTTTCCCTTTCTGGGAAAATATTGCCACCCACAAAGCACTTTTCTCCATTTAGAAGAAGCTCTGTGGTCCCTACCATGGAAGGGTCATGTAAGGTAAAGCTTCAAGATGAAAAGTCAGACTGAATCCATAGTAAGAAGGAACAAGAATCAGATTTCAGAAAAATAGTCCATTTTCCTTCCTTGATCTTTGATTTATATTTAGTTTTTAGCAACTGAAGTTTGTTGTCATGGCCTTGTAAATTGGCAGTATGAAAAAACCATCCATACAACACTCAGCCTACCAGTGTAAGTACCAAATGTAGAGGAATTAACATGAAAAAATTGGTTTAAGATGCACTATTTTGTTTTTTACAAGAATCATTGTATTCTGAAAGCAATACTATAACAGTGCTTCCAACACTCATGATTTTATTACAAGTCTCATGACGTTTGGTGTTTTTCCTTAAAATGCCAACTCCTGGGGACATCTCATTACCTGTGATTCTCAGCTTTCATTGAAAAGCAATGCTTTTAGCTCTTGTGGTTGCAGAGAAAAACATGCGCGTCTGAGCCCTAAAGACTTAAAAATTAGAAGGCAAAAGTAAAGGCCAAAAATTTTTTAAATTCCAGTTTTTGACTTAAACTTAACTGTCTTTGGGTCTGACCCAGAACTTCTGAGTGTTTGAGGGCAACAGTGGGTCTCCTATAAAGTTCATGGATTAAAAAAAATTTAAATTAATCTAAATATATTAGCTCTCTCTCTACAAATATATATAGTTATAACTATAACTACAAAACAGATTTTTAGATCTTTATGTTTGCTGCTCCAGATTTAAGTCCTATACTATTGGCTTCAAAGGTGGAAGCCTCCAAAAGAACAGAGGTGAGCTAGGGGAACAGGGTATTCATATGGTCAATATAGATTTATGCCCTGAAGTACTTCTGTATCGAATATAACATGTGAAAATATTAGCAGAATATTGCATAAGATTAGTCTGATAATTTGAACCTAATCTGTGTTTGCAGCACTTATTTTTTAAAATAGGAATATTCTGAAGTCGTATATAATGATAGGAAAAAATCTTTTAATTTTGGCTGTGTGCAGAGCTGCATCGGGAATGGTGAAGGAATGCGTGAGGAGAGGGGATGGGTATAATAGATTCACTTGAAGAATATTTTGAAACGTTTTAATTCCTTTTCCATGAAAAGTGATTTGGATCATTTGTGTTAATGAGAGGGTTTACAAAAAAATGAATTTGTTAAAAATCTAATTATCTGTTCCTGCAGGGCTCGTTTTCTGTTCTCCAATAAGAGAATAAAACCAACACCATGTGCCCAAGGTGGTTTGTCATGCGGCATGAATGGCAACCAACAAGAAACACAGAAAGGTGCACAGCTTGCAAATGATGAACACACAGGAGTGTATTTGTCTTCAAATACAAAAATAGTTTGGAAATAACTTCTGATTGGGAAATTCATAAATTACTACAATGTGTTATTATTTTAACATTTATTCATCCATACATGTTTATATTTTACCAATCAATATTTAACTCAGCTCATGATCCCGCCACATTCTATTTATACTTACGTATCTGAATCAGATAAAGTTTTTACAACTATGCGGTAAATTCCAGTCATGCAGTTCTGACTTTTGTGATTTGCTTGAAGAAATAAGCAAGCCAACCAGATGAACTGAAAAAAAAAGGTCTAAGAACAATTTCATGCTAGAAAATGAGAAATTCAAATATCTGAGTAGAATTGGCTCCAAGTAAAATGCATTTCTTCTTTTCTACTAGGGTTTTTCTACCAATGTAATTATAGCTTGTTTTTAAAATTGGAGTTGTAGTGTAGGCAATGCCAAACCAAATAGAGCTGGCTACAGGGTTTTGATCATTTTCTGTGGCCCACACAAAGGTCTACCTACTGTATTTATTACAATAGTTCCTCGGGATGAGTCAGAAACGCTGTGTTCATTGCACTGGTCATTAAGTTTCACAAACATCAATTAGGAAGCAGGCTTTCACTTCCTGCCACCCCTCTACCTCCTCTCACCATGAGTTTTGCATCTTAAGTAAAATGGTCAAGGGAAAAACAGTAGGAGAAAACTTTCTCTCATATATACACACACACATACATGCCACTGTATGTAAATACATTTCAGAAAAACTATGTTGCATTTCTGTATCCCCACTCTCTCCTTTATACAAAGACGTTGCAAGACATGTTGGGGGGTTGACGTTGGCACTGCTGACCACTAGTGACAATGAAGATGTGCTGTGTGTCGGGCTGCCACCACAGCTCTTCTTGCACTGGTCAGGTCAACTCCTGCAGCGACGGCAGACAAAACCTTTTAATATTATCTGTTTGGTGTGACCAGGAGGAAGCTCTTCCCTGTGCTGGGATTCAACCACGGAGCCTTGGGTCATCCTGGCTCTGTCCCTCAGGGAGCTCAGGGGCTCCAGCACCCGGGGGCTGTTTTAGGGTCCTGCCTGCAGGCTCTGTGTGGAGCATGGCTTGCACACTTTGGGATCAAATTCTTACAGAGCGACTTGCGTCCAGGTGCAAAAATTGCTCCTCTATTTCTCTGCTATTTTTATTTTATCTCTATGTCTATTGCTTCTCTATTTCTCTGCTTTCCATTTCCTCTTACTTTGTTTTGCACTCTTAATATATTAACTTACTGGGTTTTGCTCTATTAAACTAAATTTTTCAACTAAATTTCCAAGCAGTTAATCCCATTAAGTTTTTTATTGGATTTGAAATGGATTTGTCAAGGAAACAGTATTGCTGCAATTTATGAATGCACTTCAGCGCCTTCAGGAGACAACTGTCTCTGCGTTTGGAACAGGAAAAGTTAAATGGAAATTGAGAGAGAATTTGTAAGATTTATTTTCCACTACTGCAAGCCTTCAAGAGCTTGGTCTGAAAAATAGATTATTCCTTTTCTCCTTGTGTCCAGGAGACAGTGCTATAATTTTTAAATAAAGATCATACAGCCTTGGAAAGCCATTTAACAAGCTTCCTTGGGATATTACAGTGCAAGCAGAGTTCGTCTATGAAAAATTCTTAAATGTGGAAAATAATTTTAAATTTTGGACAAGCCATGGTTCACTTATTTGATTCTTTTTTATGAAGTTACAAAATAGATGTTGTCCCCAAATACCCTGATCTGCAATGATATAAACTCAGTCTTGTGTGGAGGCCTGGCACAAATCCTTTGCATCATAGCTTAATGATTTATTTTGCTTGGAAAGTAGCTGCGGTCCTGAACTTGTCCCTGTTTAAGTCTAAATGACTTCCATAGGAGCTGGTTTGGGCCCTGTAGTTTGTGTGTGATAAAAAAGTTAAATCTGCTCTGAATAAATGGTGCTGGGTCCAGGGCACAGTAGGACATGGCCGTGTGGGTGCAGTGTGAAATACATTTTTATTCTCAGATAGGGTAACTGGAAGATGCCTTGAGGTAGACCCCAGCCCCATCGCCTGCTGCCAGAGGACTGCGAGACCAGGCAGAAAGCAGCCTGGCCATTCCCGGTCAAATGCTTCTCATTTCCACCCATTTGCACAGAAATCCCTCGTGGGCAAGCTGTGTGTGGGGCGGCTTCTGGGGAGGGCAGGAGGGAGGAGAGGGGATGGCCAGGTGAAACCCCAATAGTGCTGTGGCTGTGGGCAGAGCAGACTCCAGCCAGTCAGGCACATGGGGTGCTGGGAAGGACCTGTGTGGCCCCCCTGTGAGAGCCAGGCACTGTTTAAGGGACCTTCAGTGGGGATCCAACCTCTGAGATCTCCTGATCACCTCCACGGGCTCCAAAAGGGCTGTGTGCAATGCGCTGATTTACTGTCGGTAACGCATTTCTTCATTCCCTGTCCCTTGGGTTGGATTATGTCATCATGCCAGGGCATTAACCTAGGGCTTGTGCATCTAAATTTATTTTGTTTTGGGTTTTCTTCTCTTCTAATATTACAGTTTTGCGTCTAGTTTATAAATATTCCATTTAAGGAGCTATTTAGCAGTAACAACATTCCTGAGCTCAATCCAAGAATTGAGCTAATTATGGCTCCCCTTCAAAAATCCATCTCAACTCCCCCTCCCATGGCCTTCTCTCCCCTGTGGTCAAAGAGACTGAAGATAGAAAAGTGCAAAAAACTCCTACCTAAACAAACAGATGAATTAATTGGACGCACTGTCTCTGACAAATTAGTAAATCCCAGTCTTGCAATCCTTATTTATGTGAGTCATCCTGCTGAGTGGAAATGTTTGTGTAATACCCTGATTTTTAAGAATTATATTCAAAGCCTATAAAAGACAGGAGTTTTTTTCAGCATCTTCCATAAACGGGAAAAGGAAGAGTGGCAAGTAATCTGTTTTAGCTACTCATTAGCTAATTAAAGCAACTGGTGATAAAGATACTAAGGAAAGTTCCTTCTCTTGCAACTACATAACTGTTGCATTAATTTTTCACTTTTGCATCCAAGAAAAAGCATGTCTTAAAGTATCCTTGGAAAAAAAGCCTTCTCTGTTTATAGGCAGCGCAGTTCCACATTCTTGGTATATGGAACACCAAATGTCCTGGGATAGCCAGCATCCTGGCAGAGAGCCATGCATCTTATTATATGGTAGGAGAGCCAAATTTCCTCCTGCACAGTATGTCTATAAATAAAGTGCTTCTTCCACAAGCAATTAAATGGAAGCATTTTTCCAACCAACACGCAAATACAGTTTTTGTTTCTTACTGCAAGTAATAGCCAATTTGTGATATTAGTTTAAGATCAGAATTATTTTAATGATGGTATTAAAATGCCTTCTCCCAGGCTTGCACAGGGATGTAAAAAAATACAGTGAAAACTTTTCCTTAAAGGACATTTCTTCACTTTTAAAGGATCTGGCATAAAGAAGGCATCCTTCAACTGTCCAAGATTAAAGTGTTATATGTATGTCTCAGGAGGAATTGAGAGTTAATTGTTAAGGGTTGCCATTCTAGCCTTGAGACTGCGTTTGCAACCAGCCTGTAACTTCTTTGGGGCATTTGTGCAGTTTGTTTGCACAGCACCTAGCAAAATAATCTCATAATGTTTGCTGATGCCTCTAAGGAGATACTAGAAAAGAAATTAATGTTCTATGACTCTCAATCTAAAATCTGGATAGCAGCAAACTGTCATTGAGCTGCTCTTACTGTTGTCTCAGGAAGTTAGCTTTCAACATTATCAGTCACTTATTCAGAACATATGGTTGTATATTTATGGGATTAAGTAATAAGGTTGATGAAGCAATTCAGGGAAAGGGTTAGGGCATCTTCATCTGATTGCTTTGGTAGCCTAAATTTAGTGTCAACAATAAGTCTTAGAAGGTGTCTCTGCTTTTCAGTCAGACTGGCATTGCGTCGCATCACCTCTTTTGTGAGTGAGGACTGAAAGGAAACTAGAATGGCACTGTCCCGTTGAACTTCAAATATGGACAAAATTAGAATAGCCCGACATGCAAAATCTATCTTATTACATGAAAGACTGTTTTATTATAAATGGAATGGCTTAGAGACCATCGGGAGACAAGGGCTCTCTTCTGTTCCTTCCAAATCTGCAGTCATCATCTAGAATAATTAGATGATGTATCTGCAAATTTTTAGCTTTTTCCTGCACCCTATTTTCACAAAGGTGAAATCTTTATCGCAATTTTTTTTTGAGAAGGAACCATTTCAAGCTACTTTTTTTCCTGTCTATCCTAGAACAAAATTTATGTGGCTTTTCTCTTCAACTTCCTTTCTCTTCCATTACAAAAGCTCTTTGCATGCATATAGTATCTCCCATACAGAACTACTTCCAGAAGGAAATGCTTGCTGCAGTGACATCCCATTTGGTAAGAAAGATGAAGAAGTTATGATATTTAATCAGAACTGGAAATTAGATTCCTTGCATTACAACTAGAGGCAGTATTAAAAACAAGAGCTTTGTAAAAATGCTGACTGTATTATTGAACAGTGGAAGGAGTTAATATTTTTCTTGTGATTACTTTCTGATGAAAATCAGTATTTTTTAAAGAATTTTGATCTAGTGTGTGCAGAATGGTTTCTCTGTAATTTCGCCTGTGCCTCCCACTTTGAATGACAGCCAGAAAGGTGTCATACATAGACCTAAGTGGGGCCATCTTTTCTTAAGACAAAGTATGTTCTTAAATAATAAATGATCCTGGCAAGTTGTTTATTACCAGCAGTTAATGATCTGTTTATTAGTTAAAGTCTGTGGCTGTTAACACTCTTACAAATCAGTTCACTCTGTTAAACATCAATTTTGAGTACATTATTGGTATTAACCATACAACGAACTAAAATTGTTGCAGACAGTTGATTTTATTGCTATGGCAGAATTGTATAATAGGAGGCAAAGGTATTCGATAGGATACCAGTGTTCTTGAAAAGAAAAATAGATCAGGTTACATTTGTTTGTATTAACAACTCACTTTTATTCATAGTGAATGTGTATTCTCTTTTCCCAAATGTCTTTCAAGCAGGCTCAGTTTAAAGTCCTACATTCTGTATTTTCTATGTTTTTAAGAGTGTAAGGATTACTTTTGTTTGTGTGCATATAGTTTGGAAAAACAAAATTGGTGGGCTTAAAAATTAACTTCTAGAAGGTGTGTGCGATTAATAACTTGCTTAAAACAAAATGCTCAGAACCAAATACTGCTAAGGGGGCTTCTTTGCCTGAGCAATTGGCACTAGATCAACTGGTTTTCCAGACTAGTTGCAGCTACTGGGAGGAATAGGCAGAGACAGAGTTTGAAGATTCTGGTGTTGGCTCTGCATTAAGCTGTGTTTCACTTACATCATGTCAAAATCCCACAAGTGTCTTCAACAAAATGAAGTTCCAAATGGAAGACCTAGGATATTAGGTGACCTTGATGAGAATACTTGGTCTTGAGTGGAATGGTGCTCTACAAGGTTTTGGCTCTGCCTAGTCCCAAACCATAAAATACACGTATTGCAATTTAGCATCTGATCAGGAAACAAAGCTGTAAAAGTAGGTTCACTCCTAGGGCTCAAGTAATGGTAATAAGTCTGGCAAGGCTGGATAAATAGGTGTGAGAATTACATTCCAACCCACAAATTTGAGAGTTCAGATCTGTTCTTTCAATTTTGGCCCACTTCTCATAAAAGGTAGCTCTGATACTTTCAGCATTTTAGCATTTAGAAATAATCCACTGATACATTAGCAGAAAGTAATCCCCAAAAGCTTTTCTCTAAAATATATCAAAAATACTTTTTCCTCAATCTGCTCAACAGCTAAAATATTCTTAGTTTTTTCCCATGTTGCATTAATTGAATTGTTGCAAATCCTTATATGGGCCCCGTATTATTTCTCTCAGTTCTAGAATGGCTTGTTCTGATTTAATTTGAATCTTTCTTAATTCAGTTGAACTCAGCTAAAATAAACATAGTTAAAACAGCAATCAGTGGTTCATAGCACTCAGCTAGTGCAAAGGCTATCTCAAAAGAACATTCTAAATTAAATCACACTGACTTTATATTGATAATCTGCAACTTGCTTGAGGCAGAACAAATTATTGGAAAACATGTTGTACCACCACAACTGTAGGTATAGTCTAAAAAGTCAGTACAGAACAAGAATTCAGTAACAAAAATGACGCTTTGGACCCTGAACAGCGGGATGTCTAGCGGAGCTTTCTGTAATGGTATTAAAGTGTTTGGCTCTTTTCACGTTTGCCAACCTATTTACTGTCCTGTTGAAGGAGGAATAGGAGGACCTGTGGTTTACATCCAGTGTCAACAAGAAGATAATTTCCCTAAGAGTAAGGACTGCTTTCTTGAGAGTTTTAATTACCCCAGAGGTCCTGTGGTTTTCATCTATCCCTGCAATCAGCCAGCTATCCCACAAGAAGGTGTTTGCAATGTAATCTGAATTAAAACCTAATCTAACTCCTGTTAAAACCAAAGGTGCTGAAGATTGGCTGAAATTCTCTCGCTGTCAGTTTGGTGCCAGTGTAGCTTGTTTAGGGGCTTGATCTTCTCCCCCACGCAGCTTACCTGCCAGGGGGTCATCTAACTTGGTTCAGAGCAGACCTAGAAAATGAAGCGACAACAGAGGGAAAGGAAGTGAGCTCAACTCTTACCTTCACTAAGCAGTGGCACAAACTTCCCCACTTGCTCCTGGGAGCACCAAATCACATGTTAATCTTGCAAAGCATGCAGACTTTATAGACCACTGATATGGAAGCGATCTTAGCTGAAGTCATGTCACTCGCTGTAGCCTTTGAGGATTACTGACTGCATCTGAAAGTTTCTGCGGTTGGCATTCTGAATTGCTTAATTCACAGGGTGCATTATAAGCACGGCTTGATTACGCAAAGTCAGAATCATCCGAGGAAGAAATCTGTGGTGGTTGCTGTTTGAGCTGATTGTTAGTACTATAAATTTGAATGCACTGACACTTGCTTCTTGCCTGAAATGTAATGATCTCTTCTCTATGTATATGTGTTTATATATTAAAGCCCTATGTTGGATGGCATAAATGTTAAATGTGTTTTTCTTCCTTGGCCTGAAAAGATTTTACTGCCCCTTACTCTAGCCTGTTTATGCAGTGCCACATAGCAATGACCGTTTTTAATAGAAAAACCTCAGAGCTGTTTTTGGTAGTATGTATTTTTTCTTATCAATGTGTGCATCACTATGCAACACGCAGCCAAGTGCCAAAACAATAGATTCTTCCTGTACTTTTATTTTCCTTCAAGCCATAAGAGCAAGGCTCCATTTAAATCTCACTAAATGAACATTGTAAATGACACATCAGAGAAAAGCATGTGTTTTACCAGTCAGGCTTGAGAGTGTTTGAAATCAGCCCTCAGTTTCAAGTGATAGGTAGACAGCAGCCAGGCTGGCTGAGCAGAGGGAGGGTAAGAGGGGAGTTGTATAGGCTGGAGGCGTTACTGTGGCTTGAGCAATCCACAGGATAAGGAAATACAAAAATTATGCGACTTTATGTCCTATGTTTTTTTCTCTTTATGAATAGCATCTTTACTATTGGAGTCACTTTCAGGACAGAATTGTTCCATATTCAGTAAACAGGCAGAAAATTCAACTGCAGGTTCAGAATTAATGGTGTTAAATTTGTAATTGCTAGATTTTATCTTCTGGATTTTCACAGAGAAATGACACCAGTTTAATCAAGAATGAATTCAGAATAAATGTATTGGTGGAATTGCTGTGTGTAGACTAACTCCTCTACTGCCTGAGGAGAGTGAATGCTTCACTGTTTTCCTCCTTGAGACTTCTTTGTGACTTCACAACATGCAAAACAACTAAGCATGGTATATAGTCCNAATGGCATGCTAAGCTAACATTTGTGTTAACCACAGCAAGTTCTGAAGTCAAGGCATTCTGTGCACAAGAAAGTCAGATTTCTTTCAACATAGCTCTTTTGAGAGCTTGATGTTCATGTTTAAATCATCCTAGAATTAAGAATCCAGTTGTTGGGGCCAGAGTATAGGCTAGGGAATATTTGTACAAAATATTTAAAGTTATTATCTGGTTTCCCTGGATCCTGCTAATGTTTCAACATGGGCCAGTCTCCTTTCGCTGAATTAGGGCAGGCTGAGGTTAGGAAAACCTAAAATTAGTGGGATTTAAACTCTAATTGCTAGACTAAAGCATTAGTCATCTGGTGACTGATGCCTTAAGAGGTCTTTGTAAAGAAAATATTTTGCAATCAAAGGAAACCAAAATAGTGCACTACCTGCTTTGGACAGACTGAGAATATGTATATTGGAAATTTTTTTGCGTTACAAAGGTTCTGAAAGTTCCCCCAAACTTTTAAAAGTTTTGTCTAATGTATGTTACAAAACGTATATACACTGGAACTTCACATGACACCCATCATGAGTTTTGCAATGCCTTAAAGTACGCAGGCAGATAACCTTTCAGACAGATGCCAAAATTAGCAGTGAAAACAGGTAGACATTGCTGTCATCAACTGCTGTTTCAAATCCATCTTCATGCCTTGTTCAAAACAGCAAATTTTGTAACCAACGTGAAGTTCAAAGGTCTGGAGCAGCAAAACTTAAGTACAGACAGTGACCATGACAGCTGTTACCGGGCTTAAAGTTGGAGTTCTGAAAAGACCTGGAGTCTCAGTAAGACCTTTGCTGCTAAACTGCATACCTTTCCTTATCTTTAGGTCACTTTTGAACATGAAGTGGTAAAAGCACACAGCTTACTTTAAGATAAGCCTGCTCTGTGAAACTATGGGCTTTCTTTAAGAGCATTCAGTAAGGTAGGGTACAGGTCTGGAACTCGCTGTCTTCTTCAAGCTAGCTGTGCAGATGCTCATGGTACACGTGATGTGACAGCTGAAAGGCTCAAAGTACTCTCAGTACAAAAAGCTTTTCCATGTGCAGATTTAGTGTAGACCAAGAGTGCTCTATGAATTCACATTCTTTGTGCACTAACTTTCTTGGTTAGATCTGTCCCAAAATGCCTTGCGCCCATTGGATTTTCTCAATGTAGTAGCTAATGCATATTTACCACCCTGAGGTTAAAGCACAGCGAAGAATTGGCCTAAGAAAGGCAGATATCCATCCATCAAAGTTTTGAGTGCATTTAATCCTCAAATCAGTTGCTGGTGTATGTTAATGTATCCACTGCAAGAGGCAGAGTGGGGAAAGAGTCATTATTCCCTCTCTCTGAGAATACTTTACCAATGGCAAAAGTCATGCAACGATTCATCCTCACTCTCAAAAGCATGTTATGCCATGTCAGCACATAAACAAAGAAGATGTCATTGATAAAAATTTTGCAGAAGGAACTATCCCTGACTTTTGGTTGCTGTATCACGTTCTCAGCTCAGTTCCTGGTCCAGAATTATATCTAACTGCACACCACACTGACCTCCTGAAACAGGCATCGGGCCCAGACCATGATCTTGCATATCTTACTAAAACTTTGGAACAAATCCATCAAGAAAACTCAGAATTTACATTATCATAAAAGAACAGAGTTTCCTTCCAAGCCAAAAGTTTGAAGACTGGACTGGATGGAAGGAGTGCATAAGAGTCAGAAAGAAAGATGAAATCAAAGGGCAAAGTTTCTTATCTTGAAGACAGCTGCAAATGGATAAATACTGGCATAATATTCCTGATTCATGGGAGTAGATGACATACTTGTTGCCCCAGAATATTATATAATCCCAAATTATAAAAATTCCTTATCTCATTAGATGAGATTCAAAATACAAGAAGTATAAGCTGCAAATTATAAACTATAGGTGAACATATATTGCAAGACTTTAAAAATCTAGTCTTGGTCTGGGGATGGTTCATTAGGAAGGGAATAGCCATAAATTAATCTAGACTTCAAGATAATCATATCTAATTTTAAAGTTTTCTGTTGACTTTCAGAAAGGTATCAAAACTCTTAAATGTACCAACATTGCAAACTAAAATGGCTTTAGAAACAGTAAAAAGAAACAAACTTAAGCTTTATAATATCATATAAACGTAACTTTTTGCTTCTGTCCTCTAGTGGTTTGGATCTTGCTTTCAATCCCGCAAATGACCTTTGCTGTAAATAGGCTGTTGTTTTCTCCCCATAACGCATAAATTAGAACTCAAATGGGGATATAGTTGACTGACAGTGATGTGGTTTAATCTAGAGACCTAGATTAAGGTTGAGAGCATTAATAATTCTTCTACCTCAGTTGCTTCACTGGATGATCCTGTTTTATCTGTTTAACGTAACCACTGGTCACTGAAACTGATTATAGTGATATTATTTATTTCATTAGTTCAAAATATCATTTAACCAAGGTAGTAATTTTGTAATTCCTTCTGGCGTATTTGCCTTGCTTACTTTAAATCTATTACCCTTCATTATATATTTCTCTACTGTAATTATCAATTTTTTTTACTTTTGACCTTCATTTTTAATATAATTTCCTGTATTTTAAAAAACTGTAAACCTTCATGATATGTATCTGGCAAACTTCACTCAAGAAAAGTCTGTTAGGTTTCAGTCATATGGTGTTGGGGATGATAACGTGACTTTTAGCTGGAAGATCCATCTCTCTGTTTCAGTTCTGATTCAAAATCACTGGCAATTACCAAGCAGACTTCCATAGGTATGGGATTGGGTCCCAGTTCTAGTTCCACTAGAGTAAAAACTGTTAGATTATACTACAGTGATATTAATAAACTCTAAAGCTCCTAAAAAACCACAGAAGTTTCAAAAATACATCATGTGTACATTACAGGAAACAATGCAATAGCTGTCTTCTGTGAAGTTGGCTTATTTATTTTTAAAGCTGACTTTGTTGCTCTAACTCACCAGAAAAGCCTTTTGAGGTTCTTTGCATTACAAATAAAGGGCTACTTTGGGTGTAATCTCCCAGGGCCTTTTCAGAGAGGGGAGAGGTTCTGGTGGCGTTAAGTATGTACAGTTTGTACTACAAAGAAGAGCTTTAGCCAATGTAAAAATACTTGTGTAGAATGATAAGTGCTGACCACACACAATTTCTGTTGACTTGATTTGTAGCTGTGTGTGCTCAGGCTCTCTTGTGGTTTAAAATCCAGTGTGCTACATGGTGATCCAAAAACTTAGTTCAGTCATTGGAAAAAGGCAAATCAGCAACAGAGGTCTTATGTTTGCTTTATGTTTGTCAACCAGGAAAGCAGCCTTTTGGCGCTTTTTTAATTACTGTACTTATATTAGTATAAAACCTGGCATAGACAGAGATCTAATAACATAATGATGCTTAAAATGAGCACAGTTTATGCACTTTATATGTAGGGATTAGATACACATATATATCTACCTATGTGCCATTATATGAGACTGTGCGTATAACATGAGGGATGAGAATTACTCACCCTTATGGAGAAAAATTAAAGTAGTAAAAGGTTAGAGTGAAGCTACCTTGTCTTGGAAGCTTGTAAGCCCACTGTTACAATATGGTTTAATTTGCAGGAGAAATCTTGGCTGTTCGCTGTACTGCGATAGAGAGCCACTTCTAAAACGGGGGTCGGTCATGTGTGTGCAGCAGACTTCTGCTGTGTCAGCCTCTACGGCACATCCCTTGGCATGAAACATTTTCTTAATGCAGACGTCCAGATCATCCCATTTTACTGAGCTTAAACGCATTTGATCACAACAACTTTGAGTAAAGTATCTCACTCAAACTGCATTTGGTGGAAACCAAAATTACCAAGCAGCAGGGCATCCTCCTTGTTGACTCCTGCAACTGCAGTCAAGGACCCAAAATGTTTTCCCACTGTGCCCTTGAAAAGATTCATTATTTTAAAAGATTCTTCTTTTCAACGATCTGCACAGTTTAGGTGTAGATTCCTCTGTTTGGAGGAAAAGTCTTTTTCCTGCTGTATCACTACTGTTATGCCTCTTTGTTTGCCAAGTGTGCTGTGTATTGGAATACATATGAAACCTGCAAAAAAACTCTCTTTTGCCTTTGTTCACATTCATGGAAATCTTTAAGAGATTCTACTCTTTTCATTAGATTACATCACATCAGACTGAATTCATATCAGCTCTTAAATTGCTATAGCATCTGAATTGTCTATAACAGAATGTGCCTATGTTGACTCGTTACAATTCTGAAAAAAATCACCTCTGACCACTAACAAAAGGGGTAGTGTATCTTGAGAACTCTGTGTATGACAAACTGACATATACAATAAATATGAATGTTACTACAGTAACAGATTGAAATTATATAGTTCATTTAAACCTTTTTCCAACTTCAGCTTAGTCCCAGCTAAAGCACACAGGAAATAAACGTATTGAGCTGTCTGGCACCAGGCAACTATCCAGGTCCTGTTCTGTCTAGCACTGGGCTAGGCTTATCCATCCAATCAACATTAGGAGGTTTATTTATGTGAGACTTATATTAGTAATAAATGGATTTATTCAGTAGCTTGGTGGATTTATACATGTACAAAATCATTTTAGTTTAAGGTGACTTAAAATTGAGGGACTCCACTACTTTTATGGGCTGTATCCTGAAGCCCTTATGCAA